>WEKY01002659.1:120075-151400 GCA_013390045.1 Picathartes gymnocephalus
GGCAGGGGGCGGTGCCGCTTCCCCGCGCAGCCGCAGTCGCAGCGCGCCCGCCGCGAGCGGGGCGGGGAGGGGCGGGGCCGGGGCGGTGCCGCCGTGAGGGTGTCACCGTGAGGGTGTCACCGTCAGGGTGCCCTGGTGGCGCTGCCGTGGGCACTGTCGCTGTCCCGGTGTTGGTGTCGCGCCCCCTCCCCGGGGCTCAGGTCACGGCAGGGAAAGGGGCGCGTCCGAGGACACCTGCTGCGTGCAAAAAGCCCCTAATGTTTAATTAGTCATTTCTGCACGATGAGCAGCTTCACACCCGAGTAACGAAAGAATCCTTTTTAATCAAGATATAACCGAAATAGGATTATCTTCGCTGAGCTGAGCATGTGTTCCCAAGATTGCCGCTTTAATCACTTACGTTTGCTTTAATGCTTTTCGTTTGATAACGGGATCATTATTTTAATGGTTATTTGCTATTGTAAGTCGTATTAGTGCCAACTAGTAAAGATGCTGAAAAATCGACGTTTTGGGTAGAACACTAGGAAACATATATTTAAGTTGTACAATTTTCATTCGATACAATCTGCGCCATAAAAATAAACTCTAAAATTGTGTGCTGCAAACACTCTCCGATGGAACAAGTAAGGGACTGTGTGTGCTGTGTTTAGGGATGGGAACAGTCTCCTAGCACTCAGGTTCTGGCCTCCTCCAAACTTACAGGACGATTGATGTTGGTGTCACTGGTTAAACCACAGGTGCCACAAAGCTGAGACATGCTCCATATCAGCAACTTGAACACCCCCCATCAAACGTGATCAATAGGTGCTTTCAACAGCTGCATACCAATGTTAACCATAATGTTGCTTTTATAAACTACAACACAGTGTCTTCTGTCCCTGTACCCTTAGGTACCGGGGAGATGTACTCCGACAGGTCTGAAGGTAAGACTACAATTTGAATTTCCCAGCCTTCTGCTCCCTGCCTCAATCCAGCAGCATGCTTGGTTTGGTTCCAGTGTGCATCCAGAGTCTTAGTAACAGAGCAGTAAATAGTCAGTCTGTACAGGCCAACAAAAGAAGTTATAAGCCAGTGGTGTTGGTTTTTTTGGGTTTTTTTTTCTTTTCACAGTTTACACACATTTTTTGGGAACTGAGGTGCATGGGCAGATCTGCAGTGTCTGCCACGTGGTTCTTCCACAGACAAACACTAAAAAATAAGTATCAATGGCAAAACCTTTTAATGGTTAGGCAGAGCTTTTCACTCAAAAAACCCATTCAATCCATATGCTATTGTGGGAACAGGTATTTCCATCCCCATGAATAAAACCCTAAAGCAAAAGGCAATGCTGTAGTGTTGGAATGACTTCAGTGTGACATGCTGCTGTAGAGTGACAGAGTAGCCCATTTATGAAGACAGGCACTTCACCTTAGGAAGTGCAGCAGCGAGCAGGCTGTCTGCACCAAGGAAATTCACTTATTTGTGGAAGGAAGTGCAGCAGTTAGAGACATGCTTTCTCCTTGGGAAACTGGAAGTCTGGGCCTCCAGTCATGGAACAAATCTTCCCCCAGCTCTCATGAATGGAGAAGTTGGAAATTACATTCCTGTGTACGCACAGCACAAAGTCACATGGATTCAAAACCTCATTAAACATAAACTTTCTTCTTTCACAAAAGAAGTGCTCTCTTCTGCCACAATTCCCACCCCAGAATGTTTTGTCAAAAATGTATTCACAAGCCATTTGTTGTGAATAGTGTCAAAACCACTATTAAACACCGGTTTATTGTTGCTTTTAAGGCATAACAGCTGATACTGTATTTTGAGTGCGACTCAGCTGTTCCTTTCAGGAGGATTTTGAAGAGTTGTTACTGATCTCTGGGGGCCAGGCTGAGTTTTAATTCAAGCAGATCTTTATAAAGAAACACTTCTTAATGTCACACAGTTTCCTGTCCTATGGCTGACCTGCTGATAGGTCCCCAAGGCAGGGCATCACTGCACTAAACATAGTGTAATTTCTAGTTGCTCACCACATTTCTGAAAATCTTTTAGAGCAGGTTCCCAGTTTTCCAACTGTTCCTCCCTGTCAGGACCAGTTATGCATGTGGGCAGTAGCCAAGGATGCCAGAGGAGGTTTTCTCCCCATTTTGCCTCTGGCAAGGAAGATAGAGTGCAGATGTTTGACCAGTACATGGTGCTTGAAAAGCCAGTCCACTTCTCTCCCACAGCTCCTGTGGCCTTATAATTCCCTGCTGCTGAGCCAGGTTTGTGTCAGGGCTGTAAGAACAGCAAGTGACCTCTAGCTGTGTTTCACCAGTATGGCCTTCTCCTTTCCCAGAAGGGAAAAAGCAAAGGTCATCCCAAATTTTCCAAGCTTTCAAAAAACTTTTCCTGGAACCATAAAGCTTTTTCCCATTCTTTTTGTCCTTATTTGTAGAAAAGCAACATCTGTTTCACCCTCACTGCCAAGCAGCTCATTTCCTAGGTTCACCATGCAATGGATTAGTCCTACAGTGACATGAACTTATACTTTATAACCCTGAAATGAATTCGTATCTACACATATCAGGCTCTGAATGTTACCACACAGAAGTATCAGCGGAATGGATATTGCATACAAAGGGCATTTTTCTGGTGACTTCTTAGAGTGCTATCAGGCCTAGTATCTGTCCAGAAAGCAGGTAATAAAGCAACTGGGCACAGTACCCATAAACTGGAATGTTCCTGGTAGATATGGGTTGGTTTCCCTCCAGGTACAGACAAATGATGGCAGTTGCATATTAGTTCAGTTGAACAAATCCTGTGCAATGCTAAATAAATGAGCATGTCCTGAATGCTTTGCACTGGAAGGTCTGCCAGAATTCAACATTTATTATTAATAACTTATAAAAGATGAATGTCTATATCTGAATGATCTATATTTGCTGAAGGAGAAATCTTGGCTAGTTAAGAGAAATCCCATTGTCCAAAGCCTAAATAAAATATTCTGCTGCTAAATCGAAACCTATTCCTTCAGGTTAAATTTTATCTCCCAGCAGAGGATTATTAACTCAAAACATGTCACACACTCACACTAGTGGTTTTTTTTGTAAATCTGTTTTGAAGAGGATATGTGTTTGGAAAACCAGTATATTCCAATAACTCTTAATTGTTGGAAGACCCCCGAAGGATGAAATTGGATCAAAGGCCTCCTGAGATTATCCTAATGTTTGTGAAATATTTTAAAACTTGGGATGTATTACCTCAGGGTAAGCTCTCTTGAACATTCAGATTTATGATGTACTTTGCAGGGCATTGACTGATATTGATTTACAAAGTCAGGGGTTTTCAGTGTTTTTCACAGCCTGGGCCAGGTTTCAGTTCTACCTCTTCCATTTACAGCTGTGTGGTTGAATCTTCCCATTCAGGACTGTCTTCCCATCCAGGACTCTGAACTGAAGCAATGGCTTATGGAAAGATGATATATAGAGCAGAATTAATATGCTCCAGAGTATTTAAACCATTTTTGCTCTGGGAAGAAGGAACAAAGCCACTATTAGATGGCTCTGCTTTAAGCAGAAATTTCCTTGGTAGCACTCTCTTAATACCTGTTTACCTTATTGATTATTGGTAGTTGACAAATTTTGACATAAGTAATATTGTCTTAATTGCAGAGTTGGCTGGATCATAAGAGATGCTTCATAGGAATACAGATGATAAAGTTTTTTCTCTAAATTCTGAACTGCTCCTTTACAAGGGAACGGGAGAAACTGTTTCTTCAGTTATCTTTGTCCCCCAGAGTACTTACCCAAGCAATTTTTTTTTCTTAAATTAGATTTTTTATAGTCTCAATGGCTTCTTTCAGTGGAGAGCAGGAGGCAATTAGCAAAGTAGAGCTAATTTAGGCTGTAGAGCATTCTGCTCAACAGACCATTGATTATTTTAACACCTGAGTCCTAGAAATAGATGACATTAGCTACAAACATCATACCATGTTCATACTAGGCAAGATTTGGAATGTGTGCTAATACTGTTGAGAACCTTCATGCAATTTGAATGGGAGATCATGATAATCTTTATAATGTAATTTTTGAGTTTTTAAGATCTGCTTTAAAAATAACAATTATTATGTAAGTAGGGTCTGCTACACCGTAGCCTATATATGTCAAAATGGGATGTTGTCAAGAGGAAAAACATTCTGCTTCAGCAGAAATTCAGCATGGAAAAGAAGGATACTCCTCTTCATTCTAGCTATTGGATTCTGGGGACAAGTGACATCAAGGCTCCAAGGAGCCTTGCCAGAAAAGACTGGTAGAGCTGCTTTGCCTCTGGATAACAAGCCCTATTGTCTAGCATTCAGGTTCTACTGCTTACTTTTACAATGCTGTACAACAGTATAAACATTAAAAAAAATACCCAGCCTTTTGTAAAACCCAGAATGTCACAAGGTGGAAGATAATACTGTATTTTTAAAATTAATTTTATATGTCAGCAAAAATTATAATTTGTCTATAAAGTTATGATTCCCTATTTTAATGTAACTTTTATTTGTATTTCATACAATCATAGAATTTTTAAAGTTGGAAGAGACTTCAGAGATTATTGAGTCCAACCATTAACCTTTGAAATGTAGCTTAAAGTGGAAGGAAATGTCAGGTTCATGAATAGTTTCACTTTATGCTTCACATCTATTACACTGTGTGTGTCAGGATTGCCACATTTAGGGTGAGCTCTCGTGTGTTTAAAAGTCATTATTATGTGTCTACCCAGTATTTTTTGAAAATTGATTTTTGAGGAAAAGCTGTAATAAAACAACCCTCTGATGTTTAAGCAAAGTAATTTTTATAAATGCAGAGAAGATTCAGAACAACTAGAATGAATATACCTCCTCATGTATTACTTTGGAACATTAACTCCTTTAACTAAGTTTTCTTACTCAGATTACTCATGATATTTCTCAAGGCTGTGTTGCAAAAAAACAGCCAATACCTGATATGGTCAGTCAGTTCACTGGATAACACACACATGGATTTCTAGTTTACAAAATATCACTGGATTAAATGAAAATAAATTCAGCAATGCTTTATATTCCTACTAACAGTACTAAACACCTTTTGAACAGCAAACAAAGTTCAGCTGTAAGCTGACACTATTGGCTGCACTGGTTAGAACACAACATTGGCAATCCAATTTTAACACATTTCTTATAATACACAGCACAGACAGCTGAGACTTCACCCAAATTAGAGCCATTTTTTTTTCAGAAATATCCATAAATTTGCATAGCTGAAGTTCTAGAAATCCAAAATGGAGGAATTTTTTCTTAGCGGGGTCTTCTGGAAGTACAGGCTTTTTGTGCAGGGAGAATTGCAGCACCAGATTCTTTGTTTCGAAATACATAAGCAATTTTTTCTTAGATTTGTTTTTTTTCCTGTTTCCCAGAATTATATAAATGATCCTAGACAAGTCTTTTTGGGTAATACATTTTGGCTGTTCATAATCTGAAAAGAGAAATACGAAATGTAGCTGTTCAGTGCCCAAAAAACCCCCACAGGAATTAGTAAATCTTGTTTGGAGGTTAAATTAGTGTTTTGGATAAGTGATCTGTTATGGCCGTTTGTGACATGTAAAGAGAAAAAGCAGGGTACACAGATATCTGCCAGGACTGTGACAGAAGGATTTTGCCTTCCTCCACCTTCTTCACAGAGGCTCTAGTTCCAGTTGATGATTCCTGGTTGGAGGGGAGATGGGATTATAGCCCATTAACACATGCAAGATTCATCTGCTTAATTGTAAATGACACACCTCCCAGCTATGAGTTTAGATTCTCATACCCCTGAAAATTGCTTTGGGTTCACAGCCTGAAAGCCAGTGTACAAATGAACAATATTCATTTTCACCTGAAGGCTTTTCAGTCTGAACCGCTTAGCAGAAAACCTGTGGAATCCTTTTGACTCCAGTGCACAGGTTCTGCCCTCTAGGACCTGGTGCCAGTCTGAATCCAGAGAAAAAGTTGCTCTAATTCAGCTGCCTACTGTCATGCTTTGCATGGCTCAGGTGAGCTATTTTAAAATTACTATAATTGATTTTGCTCATAGTTACAAAACAGATCATATATTCTCCCATTTCCTACCTAAAGTAGAGAAACTGGACAGTCTGCCATTTCTAAATTCTTGGAAAGGACTCTGTCCCTAATACTCAGACTCAATGAACATCCTGGTTCACTGGCATGCCTGTATTCATTCCCATCTGTCGTGCTGGCATTGTTCCCACTCAGAATTATCTATGCCAATTTCAACAGGGCATAGGTGCTAACCAAACATGGTTTTAGAGGGACAGCTTTCATAACACAGCAAGTGCCATCTCCTTTGCCAGGAGATCCTGCTGTTTGCAAATAATTCCAGCTTAAGGCTACATGCTTCATTACATGGGATCACATCTGTAGATGCTTGTGGGTATTAGAAAAAAAAATCAACAAATGTCTACTGTATTTCTCTTACAGTTTGGCTGAGTGCTTGGAATTTTGCATGTGGAGAATGAATGCTCTGCACCTTGTTCACAGGAGTGAGCCACGGGCTGTTCTCTACTCTGAGCAGTCTTAACAGGTTACTGCATCAAAGCTGGGACAACAAACTGCAGAAGTTTACCAGATCTGTGCTGCTTTTTTCAGGTGCCTTTTGACTTTGTGTCTGTATGTTATTCTGAGGAGAGAATGATAGAGCACTGCCTTTTGCACCACAGCTTTTGCCTTTCCTGGTTCTCAACAGATTTGTGTGTAAGGCATATTCTGCCCCCACCTAATTGTAAAATGGCACATATGTACAACATTAATACTACTTATTAAAGTTATTTATTTATATAATGCTCTATATTAGATACATTATATTGTATTGATATGTTATACATATCACATTAGTATCATATTAGTATATTGTAGCTGCACTTGACACCTATTTTGCCCCCTGAACAGATTACTTGTGTTAGCAGAATTACACTGTACTGTATAAGGGCTAGAAATAGCTTAGGAAAGAGGAAAACCTGCTCATGAGCCTCAACTGAACAGCCCACTATGCTCAAATTTTAAAATATAACTTTGTAGCTACGCAAAAGAATATTTTGCTCAGAATATATCTCAGAAACTACTATTTGGAATAAAATAAGATTCGGGGTAGATAATTTACAGCCATATGCTTCCAGTCATAATTTCTGACTCTTAGATATTCCATTGTTCAGCCAGGATCTGTGGAAAATAAACCAAAAACTGCAACCCCCTTGACACCCATAGTGTTTTGGCTGAATAGCACTAGGAATATCCGCATGTTGTTCACATGTTGTGCATAGAAATGTATTTTTGCAAATCAGGAAAGGTATTTTCAGTTGTTGCCTTTACTAGCAAAAACCACCTAAGGCTGTTTTTAGTTGTATTTTACCTCTCCCTAAAAAATGTTGAACCTAAGAATGTACAGAAGAGTCAAATGTTTTTTTAGAGTCCTAGCATTTCAAGAATGCAGAGTGACAAGTAGACACATGAATATATTGAAAAATTCTGTTGGGAATCAAGGTCTAAAATAACCAAACATTTCTACTGACTGTACAGTTCAGAGTAGTAATTTGTAAATCTGATCATTTTGTTGTGGTTTAGCATGTTTATGAAATTTGGTACAGTTGACAATATTTCAAAGGCTTTGAAGCATACTTGATGTGCTTTTCCTATGCTATTGATAACATCAAAATACTGTATTGAGCTCAAGAAACAAAAAATAAGCCTCATTTCACAGTACATTACTTTTCAATTGTAACTAAGCTTTATGTCCTCTCACCTGTCTTCTGTCTTTAGACTTTTTGGCAGCTAAGCTGACCTTGTGGGCTGTCAGCACTGATTTCTTTTACATACCACTTGGACCCAGAGATACTTCATTTTTCTTTTTGTCTTCCCCCTGTCTCCTAAAAGTGTTCCCTCATAATCATTGTATACCTTAGAAATCACCTGTCCCTCAGGTAAGGGCAGCAGAGTGGCAAAAGAGGTGTCTGTTATTAGTGCCATGGAATGAAGAACTTCAAGGCATGTGGTTGAGAGAACAGGGGTTTTCCAACCCAATAGCTCATGAGGGGTGAAAAGAAGTTTCTACTCCAGCACAGTCAGACCAGGCGCTGCCTCATGGGAGGGCTGTTGCACTTTTGGGTGAGCTGTATTTTGATTATTTCTTACCAGCCACAACAACAAAGCTATAAAGTTGCCTGGTCAGAGTCTAAGCTCTGAGATGTTGCAATCAACAGCCAGTCTATTATTTATACAAAACTCAAATCTTTCCCCTAAAATATGAAATCAGACGTGATCTGCTTGTTAAGGAAAACCTATCAGCAGCATTGCCAGGGCACACAGTCAAGTAGTTGTAAAAAATGACCAGTGCATGTCTAGGCAGCTTGGATGCTCTGGCTCATTGAAACTGCTATCTCTAGAACACAAATAATTAAAGATAGCTGATTTGAGAAAACATGTCTGGATTTCTCCAGTTCATGGCTGGACTGTGTTTTTAATGCCTCTAAAATGACTAATAGTGTGTATAAATAGTGACATCCAGTGTTCAGTTAGATCAACCACAGGTATGTGTTCTGTAAAGCCTTTCAATTAAAAGATTTATTACAGACCCTGTTTAAAATGCCTATGTAAAGATAGTAGATAACCTGCCAAGTGTAACACACCTCCACAATAAAAATTTCCTTCCTGGCTTGTTGGGGAACAAGAATGGTGCGGCTCTTGTATAATGCTTTAACTTTCTTTTTTTATGACAGCAAGCGTCTGATTATTGCCAGGTGTTTTTGATTTCTTCTTTCTCTGCTTCTGTTGCTGTGAATGTGGCCATTAGGGCAGCAGTCATAAAGGATGTGTTCACCACTTCCTTCTCTGTCTGTCTCTTAACAGAGCCACAAGTCCACCGTCTCCTATCCACATTAATTCCCTGAGGTATCCACACAGTGTTTGTGTTGACTGCCTTAATTTTGATCTTCTCTAATCATTCTCTGCCAGATGGCAGTTAAAGTTTAATGGTCCCTGTAAAAATAGTTCCCTTTCTTCTTTTAATCAGTCATGTGTGTTTGCTTAGCTAACTGTTAGATGTTCAGAAAGCACGAAGGGACCACCAACACAATTACTTCAAAATACACATCCGTATTGCAATTTCAGTGTTACGTAGAAGTGAAGGGTTATAGTCTAACCAAGATTCCTGGAAATTAGTATGGGCTACATACCTTAAATTTTCTTTGTTTCTTTAGGTTTATTAAAAAGATTAAACTAGTAATTTGTGACATATCATATAATCAAATATAGATTATTTTTAATATTTTTTAGGTTCAAATGTTTGTGTTTTCTATGCTAGAAAGCATATGAGTATTATGCTTTTAGGGATGAATTGAGCAGTACACATAAGTATGTGCTTACTTTCAAGTACAGGTGTATGGCTAATGATAGCAAGGTACCTTGAGCAAGGTACTTTGACATATGCTTCATCTTAGGCCCCTTAGCTGTTCCAATAAAATAATTTACCTTCTTGATTTTTTAAGAGTATATATCAACACCCAATGACACAGAACCTGAAATTCTCCAGTATGTGTTTACTTGATTAAAGCTTATTAGGGGTTTAGGCTTTTGCTGAATCGAGAATTTAATTCAATTGCTTTTTCATGCTATGCCTAAGCAGCAAATCACTTCAGAGGCAAATAGTTTAAGCTGTATCAGGCACCTATGGAGTGAACAGGTAAGATTGTACCTCTGAAGAATATGGAGAGCCTGGGAAAGTGATAAGCTAGGAGTCTAATCCAGCTCAGAATAGTGCCAGAGAATGGGGTGCTATGGAATTAAATGGAGACTGGATCAGGCTCTGAATGCCTTGCTTAAAGCAATACAGGAAATGTATGGCAGAGTCACTAACAGAACCCAGATCTCCTGATTCAAATTAGACTTCTTTTGTATCTAACATCTGTGTATGTTGCAACTGGATGTGTCATCACAGCCCGCATAGGCCAGCTTCTAGATTAAAGCTCGCATGATGACTCCTACACTCACTGCAGGAATCACATCCACTTACACATCCCAGTAAGATGAGACTTAACAGAAGTGCAGACCATCCTATGTTCTCCTCCCTAGAAGAAGGCTGAGAAAATAGGGATCCTGATACCTTCCTTGAAAGCATGTTTTAAAAACCATCTCCAGAAAAAATTTTCAGATATGACAAAGTATGCACTACAACAGTACTCTGAACCTTCTGATCACTTAGTGCTTTTTGATTTTGCCATCAATGCCAGGGAGCTGAACAAAGGCAATAAGCAATTTGGTTCTAACATAATAGAAATTTTGACCCAAAGGAAAAATTCGCTGTCATCCATCCAGGTATTTTTCCTCAGTTCCTTTCTACATGCAGGTTTTTTGGATAAGATCTAGGCCTGAGGGCAGAGACATGGATGGAATGGTTTGCATTATAATAATAACTGGATGACCTCATTGAGATCAGAGCCTCAAGGTTCTGGGTTCTGGCAAAAACATTGTAAAAGTCGATCCCTGTGCAAAAGAACATGAAGTCTAAATACACAAGTTCTTCGATAACTTTGGGATGGAGAGGTTGATTTGCCTACTGTCAGACTGTGGCCATTGCTAAAGACTCACTCTTCATCTCTTTTGCCTTAGCCAATGGCCTTAAACCCAGCAGTATCCTTCTTTTCTACTTATAATTAATTAAAAGGAGAGCCCAGCTTTGTTAATTTTGGTATAACAGAGTTGTAAAATCTGTCAGCTGTGGAAGACTGGACATACCTTTATCTTTCTTTCCCCTAGTTTCCTCTCCTGCTTCCATATCAGACAAACATACACTGGTTCCTTCCTTGGTTGGCTAAATATTGCAAACATAAACAAGCCAAGCAGAGCTTGCTGGGCTGATGATGGCTACTAGCAGGTGTCAAAGTGAAGGCATTTCCCCGTGGACACAACCCATCATGGTTGGGCTGATGCCCGGTTCATAGGAGGGAACATGAATCTTCCAAATGGAAAGGGAGATAAATTGCTTCTAAACACTCTAATGACGATAATGCAGAGAGACAGATGTGGTAACTTCGAATCCCCCCATACGCTCTTTACTTCTGTTATACCATCACATCATGTACTACTGACTAATATAAGCCAGATGCACAACCGGAATGTTGTTTGAGTTTATATTCTCGACATCTCCAGATCTGTACACCTTCTAGATAGAAACATTTTTCCCTGGCAACTTCACACAAAGGTCATTTTTATGAGCTCATATAAAGAGTGAATTGAAAAGCACTCACTGGTGTTTGTTTCAGCTGCACCAAGAATTCTTACTATAAAAATCAAGGCAAACACAGCTCAGGAATCTGGATTCTGGGCAAGGAATTTTATTTCCTTGCCCCTTGTGTGGCCGCTCACATTTTTGCAAAGAGGGTGCCATTTAAAGACTTGTAATTCAGAAGTGGTTTGGATCAGCCTTACGTAAATATAAATGACATAATGGTTTCCCAAGGTGAAAGGCAGCAGAGGAGGAGACAGAGCTCTGCCAAGCAAGGTCAAGTGCGGAGAATGCGCAACAACCTTGCAGAACATTTATACACCTGCTATAGTACATGCCAGTTGTTAAGGCAGAGAGCCAAAGGTAATGAGCACTGTGAGAATTACCAAGAGCTCCTTTTTGGCCCAGGTTCTTGCTTGTAATTGAAGCACTATCCTCTACTGATCCTTCAGGTAGCATCGGAATGATTTTATCCAAGCTTCAAGGGAGAATCAATCCCTATGGAGTAAAAGAAACTTCCTTTACATTATAGCTCAGTGCTAGAAGCAAGCTATGGATGTGGCTCATGAGTATTCTTAATAGTTTTCAAAGAAAGTGAAATTCCTTTGTGAGATTTTGATTTTAATTTAGAAAGTGATTTTTATATGTGCTCCAAGATGACTAGAAAACTGTATGTATGTTTACATATTTTCGTTATTAGAACATATAATGAAATGTACATTAAAGTCATAAACTCATAAATTTAAAAATATTTCTGTACAGTATTAGGAAAAAATAAATTAAATAATAGCCATCCAAGAATATTCTCCATTAGTCCGTACTCTCCATCAATTTTAACAATAGGCTATTTATTTTTCTTTAACCAGATTCTAATGTATTCACAGACAAGGAGGGATTTTAAGACACTGTAATCTTATTCCTGGATAAGAGATTTTAGCTTTTATACATCCCGGTGAGCTCCTTCTTTACAATATTGAATTTCAAGGAATTGTTGGGTACTCCGTGATGTTGAAAATTTCTTTCTATATGTCTTCAGTTTCCAGCCTTGAAATCTTTTTTAAAGGACAATCTATACTTGAGAAAATTGTCAGACTGAAAAATCAAGGACTGACTTGGCAATCTCATTGAAGTGCATGTAGTAGTCACTTGGCCTTCCTTGCCTTCCACAGTCTTCCTTCATATGTTTTTACTTCAATTACAAACTGTTTAGGACCAACACTTGTTTTTGCTTTTGAAAGGGGATCTGGGACAATTGTGTGGTTCCTACAAAATCAAATTTATTTTCTATTCTATTAATTTTATGGGTATGTGACATCTGAGTTCAGAAGCATCCTTCAGAAATATTCATTTGGGAAAAACATTCTGATACTTTTAAAGATTGAGTAGTAAATCTGGGAAGCACTAAATGTTTAACTGAAAATTAACCATAATGCCAAAATTGTTTGCTGGTAGTTCTTTTTTTTTTCCCCCTTATTTAAATTTTTTTTTTTCCCCTGGAAGATCAGTGATGGACTATAATGAAAGGGAAGAACTGTTACATTAGTCTGAAACTGCAAATTAAAAACAAATAGACTTTTCTGCAAATAGGAAACAGTGGAAACCCCCTGTGATTCAATCATTGAAAACCAGACTGGGAAAAGCACTACACTTGATTGCACAGCTGCAAGGATGAAGCAAGCTGGCGTCTCTGTTGGTTACTGGTGGTATTGGTCTGGGAAGACACATACTTACTAAGTAACATTAAATACACTATTTCTATTATGGTTTTCTATTTCAAATAACGAAAAGGACCTTCCGTTCTGCTGTTGGTAACTGCTGAAGAGCATCACATAGTTCATTTCTCTGTTTATCAGTAAGGCATCCTTTGAATCACACAAAATGACTATGCTGGTAGAATAAAAAAACAAAACACCACGAACAAACAAGAAAAAGAGGATAATACTAAATTATACTTTAGCTACTAGTGGAAGTAGACTGACAAGTCTAATATAAAAGAATCTTCCATACTAGCTACGATATTTTTATCTTTTGGTACCAGTAAGAGGTAGTTTAACAGGACATTTAAATCTGATTTAATGCAGAAGGTTTTTTTGAAAAACAGAAACCCAAATTATAGCTGAGAGAACTTCAACAAAGAAAATTCCTGTTTCTCAGAAGAAACAACATAAAGGAAATTTAGTAGCTGTATAATGTATTGCTGCTTCAGAGTTCCTAAGTGAAAGTTACGCTGGTATATTAAACTGGCAGCTTATCCTCTTTGAATATATTGTATCCACCTAACTTATGAGGAAAGCACAAGAACATTAAAGAACTGCTTTTGCACCTGTTATATTACGCTTTGCATTTTTAATGCTTAGCAGAAGCTGTTGGTATTTAAAAATCTTCACCAAATGTATCCATGCAGCATGGAAAAAGCTCAAGTTGTTAAAATGCGTATCATACAACAGAATCATCTTGCATTTAATGACTAGATTTCTAAAGCAATTACTAAATTTGGACCAAGTGCTGGCCTAGGGGGAAGCCAAGTTTTGCTTCATTTTGAGAAATTAGTCTCCCTTGTGTGCAGGAAGAGTGCTGCTGTTGACACAGGCAGCCCCCAGCACGCAGGATGCCACGCAGGAGTGTGAGCACGGACAGGCACGGTGTCTGCAGGGAGACCTGTCACAGTGGAGCAGGTACAGGTGGTGGCGTCCCCTGCCCAGCACCATGGGTGAAGCACTGCCAAGGCAAGCTAACCTTTCTGCAGGGGGTAGAAAGAGCCAGCCTTCCCTTTTCGATTGAATACAACTATTTTTCTTTACAGCGTCTACATTCTTGAGTTTTTCTCTCATTTTTTCCTTGTGTTCCCATGATAACATGACGCAGAGTAAACATAAAATTCGTTTTTAACTCCAAACAGGCATTTAGTAAATGCCAGAGATAATGAAACACCAAAAGTTTGGAAAAAATTAAACAGCAGTCATAGAAGAAGTGTGTTAAAGAAATTGGCTCATCTAATCTAAAATAGTAAAATGACCAAGTTCCAGGGCTGAATTAGTCCCAGAAGTAAAACTATGACTTCACTCAGGAAGCATTACTCAGTGGGATTATAGCTGGAACATTTTCAGCCTTAAGGATTCATCTTCAGAAACATCATTCTTGGAGTGCAAAATATCCTGTACCTCCCAGTCCTAGAATAGGTTCTCTGTTAATAAGTCACATTTCTGCATATCATAAGCTTCAATTTACTTGTGAGTCATTTTGCTGTTCAAGAACTGTGTAAAATACCGATTTTACATCAGTAAAGGTTAGGAGTCCTAGGAATTAAGCTTTCATTGAAACATGGAATTTCCCTACATACTCTTGAAAATCCTGTCTCCAATATCAAAATGTTTCACTTTTTTTTTTACAGAAGAAAATTCCATGTAGTTATTTATGGCCTCCTTGTAAGATGTGATAACCTACATTCAGAGACACAAGATAAGGTGGTCTCCTACCATGAAGTGGACTGTTCAGTGTGGTGACAAAAAGAAGTTGTTTTTATTTACTTATTTACAAAAAATAAAAATAAAAATACCCAGAAAATTGACACTAATTGAAGTGTGTGAAGCTGCATGACATGAAGAGCTTTGGAGAGCTTTTTCCCTTGGTGCTTTAAACATGCTATGGGAATTTCTTGCCTGGTGAGATAAACTAATGGATTAACAAAAATGCAAACTGTAGGTAGAAGGAATTGCAGTAAAGGAGTGTCTTAGTCCAGAGTGCACTAGAGAAAATATCATGTTCATAGTATCCTGACATTCTTTCTATTACACAAGAAATCAGACTGGGCAAGAGTGTCCTTGATTCTGCTCATAAATACTGCGTAGAAAACTGACAGTCCTTAAGCTTTTATTTTTATTTAAAACTGATATGGGGGTGGTGGTCTTGAATAAATATTTTCATCTGGAAAAACATGTGGAGTAATGTTCATTATACTAAATGTTTAACCTCATTTAAACTTAGTTTTTTTCCTTGAATGTCTGTCATTCTTCTATGATTGTGAAAATGTGGGATCCTGGGATGATCCCTTGGACGCCCACATGGAAATTTGCATTGGAATTAGGTTAAAGTAACTCCTATAAGGCAATAAGTCAAGAAACTGGAATTATCTATAGTTTTCATTGCATTCCTCTCAAAGATGCTGTGGCTGCCACTGGTGGTAGGTTTTTTTTGCTGGACAGACAATGTAAGAATTATGAGTAATTGGAAAGCTTTTCTGTATTTGTCATAAAACTGTATTTTAATGTTAGTAGCTCAGATCACTGATCTAAGCCTGGCTCCTTGTGTACCTGCATGCAAATATGGAGTCAGCACTCCTATTATCATGTCACTGCTTCCAAGTGTACCCTTGACAGCTCACAGTCAAAACTATCTCTTGAGGTGAAAGTAATTTAGTTATGTAGATCTCCTTATTATTTCAGTCCAAAAAGCTCAGCTTAAATAGCGGCTATCAGCTGAGTTGAAATGTTTTTGCAATATGCACTGATGTGAGACCAACAAAACTATTTCGCTAAGGTGCCTTAAGTAGACTTGGATCTTAAGTTTTAGCTGTGCTATTACATTTCCTTGAAAGCTCCCTTATCCATAAAAATAAAAAGTAAGAGGGAAGACACATTTTCTTGTGACTTAAAGACTTTTGGCTGCTGGTATTTATGTTCCTGAGTTTAGGCAAAATAATGAGTGGGAAATACACATGCCTTGTGTCTGAATGATCAACACTTGCGTTGCCATGTGCTTTCCTGCTTGTGTGAAGGTACAGGCTGTGTGCTAAAGGCAGGCTCAGATTCTTCTTACAGTTGCACATGTGCAACTTCTATAGCAGTGAGTGAAAGCTGAGTACACAGATTAAATTCTAAAGTAATATGTTTAGTTTAAAGAATTATCAACTTACTGTAATTCAGTCCTTTAGTCCTTTACCATGTTCATATCATGAAAATAAGAATACCTTTCACACACACGGTTTTAAACAAAGATTTAGTAGGAGATGTAGAGTGGCTTGGCTGGGAAATCATGTGGATACTATGCATATACATCTCCTGAGAAAGCTGTTTATGGCTTCAGTTATTGTACTTCAGAACAATTTCTGTTGGCAACAGGGTATTGGCCATACATTCACAGAGTTTTGGGCAGAATCCATTCTGGATGAGAGCTTGCATCCTGATTTTTATCTAATGACTGCTTCCAAATGAGGATTTTTTTTACATGAGATAGTTCAGCACTTTATAAAAAGAATCATGATTGAAAACACATGAAATTTCAGTAGCTATGCCACACTGAACACATCAGATAAAAAAAGAGCTCAGTTTTACACAAAAATTGTGGATCTTATCTAATTTACACATATAAACTGCGAATATTTTATTTTGTATTCTGGAACAGTTGTAACTCCATGATGTTGATTTCATCTTTCACCACCAGCAGAGGGAGCAGCAGTGACCGAGCTGCACAAACCGTGGGAGTTTAATCCACTCCATCAGCCAAATTTCCTCTGCAAACACCCTGAAAATAGTGCTATCAGCAAGAACCAAGGAAAAATGTCGGAGGGTAGGACTGATCCTTGAATACCTTTGAATATTTCTATTTGCTTCAAAAAAACTCTTGTGTACCCCCCAATTAAATGAGTAGCATCACATTTAAAGCTTTGTGAAAAATACATGGCATATGAGTGGTATTTAGAATGAGATCAGAGACCTGACTACACAGACAATGGCCATCACATCTCATAAGCCAACATCATGCTTCAAAGATATTTAGTAAACTCTGTTTCTGATTTTGCAACTTAAACCACAGTTCTGTGGGAAGACACATTTCAAATATGAAAACTATAGTTACTTGCAGCCTAAGATTTTGAAAGATGTTGGAATGCATTTCAAAATTGTCAGTTGTTTAAAAGTGGTAGAATCATTAAATCAGTCCTCAACAGACATTTTAGCAATGAATCTAGGAAAAAAAAATGGAAATTCACAGCTGTTAAAAAGACACGTAAGAGAAGATTGGATTTAAAGCAGTGTAGCCCATCTCCAAAGCTCTAGGTTTGAACATTTCTGCTGGAGGAAAGCAGTATAGAGATCCTCTGTTACACAGCTCCTGAGTCCTAATATGCCAGTGAATATGTTAGTTGGCTCTTTGACATTTCACCCATTTCAGTAATCATCTTCACCAAATATGAACACCTATACTACTGTCACTTTAGCTTATTCTCCCATATTTTCTCAAAACAGCAAAAGCATTTAGTAGCTAGGAAATTGAGAGTTAAGCCAATGTATATGTCCCACCAACATCACCCTAACAAAGACATTGTAGGATAAATGACAAGGCTGTGCACATGAACTCTATCTTCCTTCAACCTTATCAGCACCTCTAATGGAAGATATTCTGACTACAAACCTCACTTGCTTATAAACACAGCCAAGACAAACCCAGCAGCTCACTTCCTGCCCTGGATCAAGTCACTTCAGCTCATCCCAAAACCAGCCATCTAAAACTGAAAGCCTAACTATCCTCAGACTTTTATTACATTATTTCTGATGAACGTAAAGGGGGAAATGGTAGTTATGGAGACTTCATATTACAGGCAGAGAAAAGATCAAGGGTTTTGCTTATGGTTTGGCAGGAAGAGAATCGAGGGATCTCAGAGTTGCTCTGGTATCACTCATCTGGCTGTGGGAGACAGTGCCCGAGGAAGCACCACTGCAGGTTACTCTCAGCCTATCTAACCTGCTAAGGATCTGGTTAGAGTGCCTGGCAGGTGGGAGGTGGACAAATATCTGAAAGGTTCACAGTGTTGTATAAGTAAATTATACTTAGTCACCAAAATTTCATTTATCCACTCTCAGTTTCCTGACACGTCATTGTCACTCTGGAGTCTCTTCTTAGTTGCTGGTGTCCAAAATATGAAAAAATTAAATCTTCTTACCTTGGAAGGCTTTACAATAATGACACACCACCCTTCAGAATCCAGACCAGCATGGTCCTCCCAGTTACTTATTTGGTTGAGGGCTGGGCATTAACCATAGATATTTTAATACTTGCAAAGGAAGAAATTTTGTATCTTTCCTGACCAAAAGTATCTCTGATAAAGGACAGTGTTATTGTGTCCAAGCAGCTTATTCAGTGGTCTATACTGTCATATGGGCTAAACAAAAGTCACAAGGCTTTATTTTGTTAAACAAATATAATTTTAGCCATTTTGAAGGAACGGCAGAGGATGGATTACAAGTGTAACTGTATAATTTCTTCTGTTTATCACACTTACAAAACAGCAGTGCAGTTTGGTTTGCAGCATGTGATATTATTAATTTATATGCATTCATATTAATAACTAATATTAAAATCACTGTCATTAATTTTTGCATTGGATTCCATGGATGGGACTTTAAAGCACAGTTTCACTGTATATTTAACACAGTTCATTTTTTCAATTTTGTTATAGGTGATTCCTCTTGATTTTTTAAAATCATTTTTAGAATTTGCTGGAATTGTCTATCATGTAGCAAAAGAACCAGTAATTTCAGAATTCAGAAGGATGAGTAACAGTATTAACAGTGACACTAATATTAAGTCAATAATTGAAGTTCTGTGTATCTCTTTCGTATAGCTCTAGTCACTGGATATTAATGAATTACATGGTATTTGGTAATGTAGCTAAAATGGATGGTCTAAGTTGTTGGATCTATAACCTATTTTTGTCTGCATCCTACAAAGCTGACTATCTTTAAAAAGTATTGCTTTACAATGTTGCTTTCTGATCACTGCATGTGTCACTACTTATATCGGAAACATTTTATGCCACTAGTACTGAATGGCTAAAGTTTCCACATGCTTTAATTGCATACATATTCATCAGCAACATGATTGTTTACTTTCCTATAGCTTAATTTGCCCAAGTATACAGAAATAGGCTGCAGTGTTTTCATTGATGACAAATATGCAGTGATACTGTAGGCTGGCTGGTTTCAGTTGTGATCCATAAGTGTATGTGCCATTTAACAAGCAATAAAATATGACAGGCATATACAATTCTGTCTGAGCAGGAAAGGAAATTTTATTGCTCAGGTTTTAGTCACACATGCCTTACATAAAGTTGTACAGTCAGATCAGTATTTTATTGTTACTTACCATATGTGTTACACCCCCTAGGCATGGGAGAGCGAGCTCGAAAGCATTAACCTTATCTGCAGAAGAAAGAATTACTTCAAATATGCTTACAGTCAATACAATCTTTCTTTAGGAACAAAACAAAAAAACTGGAAACAAATCTGCCTATCTCACAGATTTCAGCCACAGAAGAAAGGAACCAATATTACAATCTTAGTTTTATCAGCTTCTTTCTTAAACACCGTATCTCCTCTTACACACCGAAATAATTCAGTATGCATTACTCTGGATCACTGACATCAAAAAGTGCTATCTGTCATCTCCCTACCCAATGTATCGCCCAAAACCCCTGGTACTGGCGGTCTTGGCCTCACACAGAGAAAACATTGCTAATCTTATAACAAGGTTATGTGCATAAATTTATCAGAGTCACCAAGTATGTTGTTCAGGGGTAGATCAGCGGTGAACAGAGAACTCAGCAGGACACATCTGCACTCTGTTCACACTTCTCGGGTTCCTTGTACAGCTCAGCAGGACAGGGCAAAAGGAGAGGTGATGATTTTGAGGCACTTCTGCAGTTACAGAAGAATTCCAAAACAAATTCCACTGTCTTGTTATTTCAGAATATATAGATTATATTTTCTTTAATACACATGTGAACCAGAATTTATTTTTACTATGTACTCCTGGCGTTTATCTCCACCAGCTGAAGAAGTATGCTAACAGCCTGCAAAGCATTACAAGGGCAGGATATGAACATACACAGGATATGAATTTATAAATGCCAAAGGAGTGTAGTAGTAGCAACATGTAAATCAAAGCTCAGAAACCCAGAAAATCTTACTTTAAGATCAGCTGATGCAAGCTAGCAACATAGTTATTTTTTGGAAAAACAACTACTTTTGTGGCACCAGACTGAGGCACTGAATGATCAGTAGGCAATGACCTGACAATGATTGATCCATGATACAAGAAAGGGAGAGAAAATAAGTTGTATTTCAGATTCCAGCATGCAACATACCAAGAACACTGAGCAAGGTCTCTGAAAGCCAAGTAAAGAAGCTTGTCAGCTTTTCTGTTTCTTTGGGCACTTCATCTATCAAGACAACCTGAAAAAAGGAAGAGCTACAATATCGTCATTTAAAATGTTCTAGGTAGCTGTCTGAGATATTTTTTAAGCAACATTGGCAGAAATAAAGGAGGACTGAAGAAATACCATCAAGAATACTTAAGACATTTATCCTGGATAAATTTGCGAATCTCAAGTTTCAAATAAACTAATACAGTGCTCACCCAAGCAAAACTTTGGTGCAAGTTCTGTAGAAAGCAGAAAAAAGTGTGATTTTTCTCTGCAATTACATATTCACACAGAAATACTGTATTTTTATATGTAGCTAATGCTTGATGATTTTATTGCTGACTATAGAAGTCTGAGGACTACAGAACCATTGCCTGAAGACTGAACACTTGAATATAGCCTTATTAGTTGCTAATACGTTTTCTGATTCTATTTTTTTTAAATAAAGTGATTTCAGGTTTGTGAGCAGCTACCTAAAATAAAAAACAATCCGTTTGAAACACTGGAGAATGTAAGTAGGAGGTGTTAATTATAGCTAAATGCCCAATTCCCCTCCCCGCCTCTGGGCTAAACCCTACAGTTTTAGGCTGCTTTCATTTCAGTAACCATTTGATCTTTCCCAGGAGAGGTTTTTGTACCATTTCTTTTAATCTTCTCTGCATGCAGCTCAAAACTGGCTTTCTGAACTCAATTTAAGTTAGTGTTTGCGTTTATGAGGAGAGGATCGCAGGGTCTACAACAAAACAAATAAAAGTAATGTTCATAAATGTCAGTTAAAGAATATTATGTGAAGTAAAGTTAGATGCATATGAGTGCATCCATACAAATTTTAGAATGATGCTGTTACTCCCTCTGCTCACTGTGATCTGCAGGGAAAATATAATTTAGAAACCTTAGACCTCTGGTAAGTACAATAAGCTTTTACGGTAGTGTCTGTTCAACTAGTAAACAATTAAGCAAGTAATTTCAAAAATATTTCAAGAATAAATTGATGTTTCACTCTACACACGTAAGGATCTTCTGTGACTGTGAGTAATTAACCAGACAGAACGAAGTTAAACAAACACATAAATCTTCTCAGGGGGGACATTCTATGCAGTAAATAATGCAACACGTCCACTGTCATCAGATAATGTGCACTGTGCTAAATTCCACTGAGGCACATTTTGGCTCTAGCATCAGTGCCAAACAGACTGACCTTGTAACTTTTACCTCTATGGATCAAGTCTCTGGAAATCAAAATGGCTCAATTGAATCAAACTAGATGGGCTTACCTTGAAGTAAAAGCAGGTCACACAGTCAGCTAAAAAACTGCAACATGTGTTTGCCCACCTCAAAATATCGCTCCATATCTCATTCCTTTTGTAAGAAGGTTTATAAATCCACAAGAATTATTTTCCGTATCCATTGTTTTAATAAAGTTCCAAAGAGACATTCATTTCCTAACTTCCTGCTAGCACTGCAACAGCAAAATATATTGCTGGTGCCGGCCATAGTCATGTCCACAGTTGGGTTCAGGCAAAGTGACAAATCAGCTGTAAGATCCAAATGCACACAGGAGAAGTTGCAGCAATATCCTAATTATGCTTACAACAGAAAAATATACTGCCAGAAGTACTGAATAAATACTTTGCAAACAAGGGAAAAATCAAGATACAAGGAAAATAAAAAATAGAGAAAAAAGAAGAAATGAGAAATCTAGCACAACTCGTCTAGACCCCACGGAATAAGGATTTCCATGTATTAATATAACAAAAACAGTTTATAATTTCATTTAGACTGCCTCTACCAGTCCAAATAAAATGTAACAAAGCAAATTTATACTCAGGCCCCATTAAAACTGACTAATTTCAGAGTTGTTGAATTTAGGAGCATTGTATCATATAACTGGAACCAGAAGTTAATGTACTGAGAGTTCAGTTTCACAAAGATGAAATATTAATTCATGTTTATTATGTATGTTGATTGTTTTAATACCCTGAATTTAGATACAGAAGATTAGATGTAATGGGTTCTTTCCATATGTCACAAGTAATCCAGTTACTCTTTTAACTGTAAATTCTGCAAGATTTTTTTCCTTACCTAAAAATTCAAGCAAATGATTTAAAATTAAACCAGTTTTGCAGCACATGTAAAAATGTGTAAATGACAGAACTGGCAGCATGATGATTGCTTTACAGATAAGCATTTTCTTCATCATCTTCAAGGACAGCCAAATTTATGATCTAATCACTCAGCCCTTTAACAGGATGCATTTGAGTTCGATTAAAAAAGAAAACAAACAGCAGTGTGGATTTATTAATGAAACCTGGGTGACCTTTTCACGTATGGAATGCTCTCAAAATAGCACCTTTAAAACTGACTATGATCTCCTTAGCTGCTTTAGCTTTGCCCATCCTAGTGTACAGCATGTTTTTGGTGTGCTTTTTTAAATTGGCAAGTGCAAATTTTGGGAAAACATTTCCCCTCCCCCTCCTTGAACTTTAATTGCCTAACCTACATCCTAATTCAAGTTGCTCATAAACCTTAGCCTTTGTTGTAGGTCTGACAGCTGTATTATGTCAGTAGCAAGTAAAACCTTCACAAAGTTCCGGAATGCTGCAAGACATTTTATAGGTGCTGCAATAAAAGGCAAATTGAATTCACAAAAATGCATTTGTCACTGATTAAAAACTTACAAAGTTAATTGGAAACACAGTGTAGGTGTTGCCACACAACTAGAGGTGTAATTGGTGGTTTTAATTCAGCTCGAGCACGGGGGAGAGTAGCTGTTCGTGTAAGGCCCGCAATCCTTTTCATATTCCTTTTCCCTTGAAGAAACAGGGTGTTTTTACTGGAAGACTTGCATGAATGGTCAATAGCATTAAGATGTTACCTGAGGAGTAGGGACCACTTCCATGCTCAGCTTTCAAGGCTGTATCAAAGTAAAATTTGCAAGTACGAGTCAGTGCCCATTAGTAATTGCAGGATCCTTTGGGAAAGTTTTCCAGGCCTTTTCTTGTTTTAGGTTGGCAAAGCTGACACTACTGTAACTAACAATCACTGCCTCAGCAAGCGAGGAGGGGAGAGGGAGGTAACCAAGAGCCCTGGCAATCAGCACCCTCCCCCTGGAGCTGAGTGAATTATCTCCACATAATCCACTTAACCTTTGCCATTGTCAGACCTGGGAAGCTGAAGGTATTTTTAAACTTGAGTCTTTTAATTGCCAGTTTATAGTGTCACTAGTCCAGCTCAGCTGGAAGGAGGAGGATTGGAAAACAGTTCCATGAGGCAATAGCTTTTCACCTCGGCTAGGAGTCCTAATTATTATTGGTTTTGTGGCTCACTGTCCTCTAAGACTGTGGGGACAGTGATCTACATGGAATCCACAGGTGATGGAGTTTCTTTAATGTATCACCGCTTCTGGTTAACATGGCTAAAATATCAGACATTCTAAACTACTTACAATGTTCAACTTGGGTAACAAACATATTGTCATCAATTCTCAATATGCAGAAAAATCCAAGCTAACAAAAAATGTTATGAAAACAGCTCTGCAACAATAAGGTTGAGTAACATGGGAAAGCTCCTTTGCAATTTCTATTCTTGGCAATCTCCACTTGATATTAAATTTATTATTTTATTATTTACTTGATATTAAATTTCTTAAAATCCCCTTATCAGAAAAATGTGCCTTGAACAAATGCTGAAGGATGCTTCTGGATAGTTTTCCAAAGGCAAGTGATGGAAAATTTAATTAGGAAGTGATTAGTACAGGAGATTGCAATACCCTGTGAGAGCCTTCTGCTATATTTTTATTCATGGCTGCTTAAAATTTAAATAACACCTATTTTATTGATGAATATTCCACTGTGCTGGACTGTGTGTATATCCACATTTCAGGGATCATCAAATCAGGTAAGGAACCATGCAGGTGTTCTTCACAGAGACACCAAGAAAGAGACACTGTACCTTTTCCTTGACCTTGACTGCACCTTTTCCTTGAATTTTCAAAAAAGCCACAAAGATTTAGGCATTCAGCTTCTTTTTATATCTAAATTTTAGAGTCACTGGATCATATAGGTCCCTTCAAGATCTCTGGGTAAAAGTGGGGTACCCATTCCTTTCACTAATACTCAGGAAATTCTCAGTCCTACAGTTTTTACTCCTTATTTTCTTCACAGTTTTAAGTTTCCCACCCACTGGTAGAGATGAAGGGACACGTGGATGTCTTGCACTGCTGGGTGCACCCATACCTCACTGTGCAAGGATGTGGCAGAGCTATCATGTTGGTTACTTTGCAGCAACTCAGATAATCAGTGTCCATCATGCCTGTACTATATATACCAATCCAAAAAACCCCAATGGTGCACACTCCCAGAGCATGTCTGAAAGGGAATTACTAACTCAACCATCTCCTTTATTAACATTCTTTGGCGCATACTCAACCAATAGAAAACCTCCTTTAGCATCAGAACAGAAAGAGAATTATTCTGGGAAATTCATGTCAAACAGACTTGCTGTTTCTCACCACAGTCTCTGTGTCATCTCCTTGATCTTTTATTAATGATAAGGAAGTGAACAGCAGTAGTCAGGACTCAGAAGTAACAGCAGGGATGATCCAAATATTCCATTCCCACTCCTGCTTCTAAAATTCAGCAATATATATGGGAAAGTCCCTATTACATATTTTCACCTACAATCTTTGAAAAGAAACACAGAGTGGGGTAGGAAAAGCAAACAAACAAAAAAGGATTCCTAAATCTAAATGTATACTTTTATCCAGGCCTACTGAGTACGAAAGGTACCGACTTTGTTTGGTATCCCTTCTCACCTTCACGTGTTCATATCAGATGCTCAGCTTTTC
Organism: Picathartes gymnocephalus; assembly: GCA_013390045.1. Classification (NCBI taxonomy): domain Eukaryota; kingdom Metazoa; phylum Chordata; class Aves; order Passeriformes; family Picathartidae; genus Picathartes; species Picathartes gymnocephalus. The sequence continues at coordinate 145,370 of WEKY01002659.1, forward strand.
AGAGATCTTAGAAAACTGAGAGAAATAGAGAATGCTATGGAAGACTGTAGTCACGTCTGTGACTTAGCCAGGTCCTCCACTGGGAGAATTCTGGGCTAGAATTTCAGCAGATTTTTGTGAAAATTTATTTTTCTTGACCCATATACCAAGATGACCAAACATGTTGTAAGAAGGAAGAAATGGGATTAAATAAAAGAGAAAGTGTTTGGGCCACTTTTCTAATTTTTCTCTTATTTCTGTAGTTAAGACTTTATTGGAATGATAACATTTTGTAATGAAAGGATGGGCAGAAATAGGGAACTACTGTCTTTGATGCAAAACCAAAGGAGCAGCACATCAGCCATACCTTTCTTTCCACTGGACAGGTTCCAAATACAAAACAGATTGAACAAAACCCTGTATTCATCTTGATATTGGGAACACTCAAAACCAATTTAAGTATCTTCTTTGGTTTGGATGTTAATTTAGCTTTTTTAGATGAGGATTTAGAAACAGAGAAGTTTTGTGAACCAATGGTAAAGTTTCTCTTGTTTCCAACTCAACCTAATTTTTTTTAACTTCCCCTCCCCCCTTTTTTTAACATATAAACCTTGGAGGCATCTCTGGGTTATACCACAAAGAGCTGAGATTTCTCCTCTGAGAAGATCCCTTTGTGTCTGGCTATGGCATAGTGAAACTGGCCATTACAGACAGATGCAAGTCTTAAGTACCTTCCCCCTGTTAAAGGCATGGAAGAGCCATAGAGCCACACCCTGGCTACCTTCTGTCCCAGCCCTCATGTCGCAGACAGGCTGCCGTGTCTCCAGCCTGGGGTGCCTGGGTGCCCGCTGAACCACCCTGGCTTTGTTCTACTGCACAAATGAGGATGGTAACTGGGGTACAATTCTGTATTAAAAACAAAAATTTACAGATTTCCTCCCAAGTGTTACGGTTTCCCTTCTGACCTTCTGCTCTATCCCTAAAGCCTCCAACAGTCTCATGCGTGGGAGATGTTTTTCTTAACAGGAGTGGGAGGTAAAACATGGTGCAATCTGCATGGTGATGGTTTTGCCATGTCCTTCAGCTTCTTATCTTTCCTGAACAGCTGTGAGCATGTGAAATAGCTTGCATTCATGTTTCCTCTGGTAGAAATGGTCACAAAGATTGATTTAAAGTGCATTCCAAGCTTTACTGGCAGCTGCTGAATACAGGAGCTGATATTATCTAAAGTGAGATTTTATATAGCTGGAGAAAAGTTTCTTTTATATATATGCTCTCCTTCAGCAGCTTAACTTCACTTGCAGCTGATGTGATGGATCTTTCACTGAGTCACAATAAGGTTCTTAAGACCTCAGTCAGACTTTTCCCCACAGAGGAAAAACACCTCTCACTGTCAGCCAAAGGATTGTAACTCCAGATTAAAGTGAAAGAGCAGAAATGAAGCCTCTGTGAAGGAGCATGGTGCTTTCCTCCTCCCTGTAATCGGCTGCAGCTGATCGAACAGCAGACAGACAGCTCCTAAAATTGTACATGTGCATTATACCATAAAGTAAATTGGAAGTTACGTACCCATATACCCACCATTTTCATCTCCACCATGTAGGTGCATATACTGCTTCCTCTCTGAGCAAAAATATTTGACCTTGATATGATGGAAAATACCAGGATGGTGGAGCACACTGTGGAAAAATACAGCCAATTTCAATCATTCATTTTCATGGATATGAGACATGACATTACTGCTACTAATTTAATAATATTATCCAAAGCTGGCAAAATCCTTATCACTGTTGTCTGATCTAAAATTAGGGAAAAAAATAATCACCCATTTCTTACAAGAACTTTATAGTAAAGTCAGATCAGGTTGCCCAAAGAGACTTGCAAGATCCCATGGACAGGAACTCAAAAAGTTTTGATTAATGAACTTAAGTCATGAACTGCCATCTTCTTTCTATTGCAACCATCCCTATCATTAGCACAATTAATATACTTCTTTTGTGCTTGCAAATATGTGTATGCTCTGCTTGCTCATCTACTAGGATGAAATGAGGGAAATTGTCAAAACAGAAAAGGTTCAAAGTGTAATCAAGACACAAAGTATTTTTTCCATATGTTCCTTTTATCACACTTCCTTCTCAGCTGGAAGATATTGTTGTGGTGAAGAGAGACAGAAATTGTGATCGCATTTCAACAACTTAGGGTAGATATAGGGTAATATATGATATATTCGCATATTGGTTTGTTTTAATTTTCAGGGAGGGTTGTTTTTTTCATATATTATTTTCTGGGTATAGGAGTAATAGAAATGTGAAACAAAGAAAATAATGAAGACCTGTGGGTGATGCACCAGTTGTTAGAAGGACAGAAAATGATGCTTGGAAAGTAGGGGCTGTGAAGATTTGGAAGTCATTGCTGAAAAGCAGCTGGAAAAGATGTCACAGAAGAACAAAGAAAGACCTAATGTGGTTCCTCAAGATCTAGATGGTAAGCCTGGGAAAAATGTGGAGGCTGGTAGTAATAGTAATACATGTGACATCAAAATTTTTCTGAGGCAGCATGTTTGGCGTGGGATGTACCCAGCCTTGGGAAATATGTTGACATATCAGAAAAACTCTGAAAAAGAAAAACCCTGAAAAGTGGGAACCTACCTTTCTGTAGAGATTTGGAACAAATTCAGTCTATTTAGTTCATCCACAGTTAATTAAGAGATAATTTGATCACAGCCCATAATTATCTACAGATGAAGACATCTGATACCCATAAACAGACACACGTATAGGAAGACCTAATGATTGGAGAAAAGACAGTGAAGCATAAAGCAAGAATAAAGTGCAAAGGGTACTTAAACACTGGAACTATTTCCACATGGCAGATTCATCTTCATCTGAAGATTTTATATCAAGTTTAATGTCAGCCTGAAGAAGCAGGCTACCCTGCCAAGAACTTAGAAGTTCAATGCATGGACCGTGAGGTGAATTTCTACTGCCTCTTTTATGCAGGAGGCCAGGTAATATCAGATGAATGCGGCCTTGATGAAGGAATAATAAGAGCTTGTGACCATTGCTGGTAAATGTGAGCTCCTAGAGAATATCCGCCTATTCATATAAAGACTAAATAAGGGATTTTGAAGACATTTATTGGTTTGGCTGAATGAACTGTTGTTCAGTTATATATCACAAAACTTCATTTTTAATCAGAAAACAAGGCATATAATAATTTGTTTGCAATATCAGTGCGAAACTCTATTAGCAGGAGATAATTGTCCATAAAGTACAGCATATTACCTAAATAACTAAAAAAATAATTATCTAATTATATACATACTTTAGAATTCTTACCTTGTAGCTGATTTTCTGGTTTAGCAAGAGCTTCTTTAGAGTTTTCATCTGTGAAAGTTACTTCAGTATGCAGAGCTCCTAATAAATGGAAACAAAAGGAGGAATAATAATTCTGGAAGGAAAGCACACATTATTAATGTAGTTTTATGTTGATTAGAGATTAGTTCTGCTGTAACTTTTTATTATACTCTGACCAGAACATTAAGCTATATCCAAGACAAGGACATCAGAGGTCTAATCAGTTCAGTATTTTCTTTGAAAGTCCTTTCCAAATTATTCTTGTCAGGGTTTGCTTTATGAAAACTAAGGAATACCAAGTTCATGGTTTTATGAAGCAACCCAATCTGAGATGTCTTCCTTGAGTGGCAGTAGTTTGCCTAGAGCTTGTTTCTTCATACACTTCACCATGTTATTTTGCCGTTATTGAATTTCAGCTACCATTTTATTGCCCAGACAGTTATTATGACAGCTGCAGGCAATTTCTATTTATGGTTTTGCATTTGACTATTCTCAGTAATAGTACATCTTCAAACTTTGTCCTTGGATAACATGCATCCTTTTCCCAGCTTAGTTGTTACTTGAAAAAAAAGAGAGAAATAAAGAGAAATATCTTTATATATATGCAAATATGGAAAAATGTATATTTAAACACCATTTCATCTGCTACTTTTTTTCTTTTAATTTCCCTCAGACATTTTCAGGTTAGTATTGTAAAAAACATCAATCTCTGTGGAAAATTAGTGACAGATTATGAATAGTTCTTTAATCACAGATTCTGAGTACTGGTAATATTATTTCTAAGGTATATGCTATCTGACTTACAAATCTTACATTTTATTGGCTGTCTCATTTTGCTTTCTTTCATATTTCACATTTATGATATGTTCAGACATACCCCTGCTTTGTTAAGTAGGAATCTGTGTGGTCTTTGATATAAGGCATAATTTATTTGACAAGGAAATATGAGATGGTGCCCTGAATCTACATTTAATTGATGGATTGAGAATTTTTAGCATTGCAACAAGACAGATTCTCATCCAATGTGTCATGGAGGAACTGTTCTCTTAATCTGTTCTCCTGTGAATTAAAATACACATATACGTATTTTGAGGAGTAATTCTTAAAGATCTTTATTGAAGGTAGTTAGCAGGGTTTTCATACATATCTGACATTCAAATACTAAAAGTGATTGATGCTATTATCTGTTCATAAGGGCATTTTTATATCCATGAGAAGTGAGTGCTCCATTCTGACAAGTCTTCAGAAAATATCACTAACATTGCAAATGAAGACTAGCCCTTGGTAGCACATTAAGGCTGGATATAAATATAACATTTTACCAGCAATGCAAACTTGATGTGAGTTTGTGCTTGTAAATAAACTTTCTGCCATCTAAACATCAATCAGCCCCATGAAAAAAATTCTTAATTGATAATTGCATTATTCTTCTCCATGGTTTTACATAGGGCTGTATAGCCCACCAAGAGCTTGCAGAGACTTCAGTAAAGTGTGGTATGCTCGAATGTGCCATCTTATACAGTCTTCTCCTCACTACTATTTCTGTTTATCATCTTCATAGCTCTTCCAGCTATCACTTAAACTTACGGGATGCTCTCTAGCTGAGACAACTGTCTTTTAACACTTATATATTTATTAATGCCAATGCAATCCCTGATTACTAGCACTTCTTGAGACATTTTCATATGCAATATAAAGACAGGTTTTTGGTCATCTTTTCTGACAGAGTTCTGCTTAAGTGTTACAAAGCTGTTTTGGAGCCCTGGGGATGCTGGCAACTAACCAAATCTCTGAACATCAGCTTTTCAGTAAATATTTGTCTATTTTTTTCTTTGTAAAGGAAAATTTTGAGCATGGCTATCTCCAGCAAGCTCTACTGCCTTCCTTCCACTTCACCCAGCCATGATTAATGAGGAGAACACTACTGGTCTATGCAAACTATTGATTTTATACTGGTTCAGTAGTTTGGCAGTTTAGAGAGCTTTTGTGCTTGGTTCCACCCTTAATCCCAAGTACAATTTTAGTGCTTTGTAAAAGACCCAAGTTTTGTGTCCAGTGCTCTGACATAATTCTGAAGGCAAGCTAACAAACTCCCAAACAGCAGCGATGGAATTCCTCAGACAGGGCCCTGTGGAAATCCCACATTATAGCAGAGAGCAGCTGTGGCCATATCAGTGGCACTGCAATAGTGCAGAAACACTACTGAGAGTCAGCATCAGAAGGCACTCACTTACTAGCTGAACCTGAAAGTCAAGGGAAGAAGCAGATAGCATTTATTTACCTACAAGACAAACGGCAACAAACTATTCTAATATCCCTTAACAGAACAATGTCTATCTGTGTTATAATCAGTATCAAGACTGCACTTTCAAAAACTTCCTGAAAGGCAGATTTTGTAGTTTCATTACATCCTACAGAGCCTCTAGGGACTGGACTGGTAATCTGGAAAGCCTGTCATTTGTTGTCTGAATAAGGATTGCAAAAATCAGGCGGTATATTCCAAAATTAAAATGCAAATAAAGGTGAGGCATTATAGTGCAATGACCTGCTTCAATTGTAGCAACCTCTCTCTGGTTTTTACCTTGCCTGCAGATTTGTGCAATAAAATAATTGACATTTTTCATCATTATGTCTTTATATCTTTCATGAGAGAACCACTCTCCTAGTTATCTTTATTCAGTGCTGTAAAAAAAAAA
>WEKY01002659.1:151440-161457 GCA_013390045.1 Picathartes gymnocephalus
AAGTCCCTTGCTTCATAAAACAATGCCTTTTAAAAGCTTTCAGTTTAGAGCCAGTGTTAGGCCATGATGAATTGCTGAATGGTTGATTCCTGACACTGTTTCTTACTAACCTTTCATGACAGCTTCTGGATTATTCTACCTGGTAATTTGCACTATAATAATGGCTACAGTGAGACGTCTCCTAACTATTTCCTTTATTTTTAACAAGATTCTTAACACCCTCTGTAGGTGACAAAATGCAGTTACAGACATGAAGTGTCCCCTCGAGGAAGGTTGTTCACAGATGCCACCAGTACTTTAGTAGTGCAATTGCTAAATGAAACAAAAACAAAGAATCAGATTTTCTAAACATCCAGTTCAAATAAAAATTTAATTTAAAGTTATGAAGGCATTTTATTGATTAACAATCTTAGTAATTAAATCCTGTCATTGACATTTTTTTTGGTTGGATTTGTTCTTCCTTGGAGATCCCTAATTGTGGTATGGCTTTACATTTATTGATAACTCTTTTTGATGAATACAGATGCCACCTTTTATGGCAGTCGTTGACAGAGTAATCATATTGTGAGAAATACCAGGCTTATGTAGTAACAGGTGTTGCAGTTATACATGCTGATATCCACTGGGAAAATGTGTTTGCTGCTATCATGGGTACACAATAAATGGAAGGTGCAATAAAGCACAAGCTAACATTTTGAAAATCCTTACAACTCTAGGAACGTTATTGCAGATTACAAGCACTTTGATCTCTGTCCAGTACTTAAGTCTTAATTATCAGACTAATTGCACAGACTATGTTCATTTTCAGTGGTAATTCTTTTGTGAAATGCTATGTGAAATGATGTGCTGTGGAGGAAAAGGTTCTGCAGTTTTGCCCAGGGCCACTGCAATGCAACTGTTTGAAAGACTACAGAGCAAATCCAGAGTCATCAATGCCCAAGTGTGTAGGGTCTGCCAAAAAGCCAGATGCTGCTATGGGAAGCATTATGTATCTTTTCTCGTTTGGCACCTGGGTCCTGCTATGAGCAGCCATGTCTAATGTCTGTCTGTAACTTCAGATTCTATTGGTGCCTTAATAACAGTCTTTTTTTTTTGTAATATGTATAGATGAACATTCCCTTCTAATCTCTCTTCCCCACCATCAGTCATTCAGATTGATTCCAAAGCAAGATACATGCAAAGTTCTGAAATGTGCCCTCCTCACTCACTCATGTGGTAGTGTGGTACCTGTTCTCACTCTGTGTACATTTTTGTCTTTCTCCTGATTATGGTGAAGGAACCTGACCAAATCAGACTTTTTAGAGAGAATCTTCTTCACTGAAATTGTTTGGTTTTTATACAGTTAGTTTGGGGTTAAGACGTAACGTTTTGTTTCTTGCCAGTAATGAAGACTGGTAACTATTAAACAGCTGCTCAAAAGACTTACAAATTGAAGACGAAAATTTATCATATTCCATCCACATTTAAGGCAGCAACTATACTCCCACAATTTTACTGGAATTCATATTTCACTTTCAAAGAAAATGAACAATCCTTCTATGTTCTTAGCTTTTAGAAATTAGCATAAAGCAGCATTGCCTCTATCTAAAGACTTCCTCCAATGTGTTCCTTGTGCTACTCTTATGATGAATATAGTGAGGGTGGACCAACCACACTCCTTCCTGAATGGAATGGAGATAAAAGCAGTGTTGTATTTGAAATCAATAGAAGTGACTTGTGGCTTGTGATGGGAGTGTCTGGCTCCAGAATTATTATCTGGTGCTAAGTGCTGACAATGCAATAGGATCTTTACAAGAAATAAATACACTGAGGGATCTCCAAAAGCCTAATGCTATCCTGGGAAGCAAGTCTGTTGAGGCTGCTTGTATGGAGTATGATGGGAAGAAACTCACACCCACTCTTTTGTAAGAAAAATGAATAGCCCAAATGGAAGCACCTCCTTTCACATATAGAATGAAAGGCTGAAAGGCTCTACATTAGACTTTACACGTGTGCTATTCTAAGCACTTTAACCAAGAGCATATTTGACTGAGTTCAGAAAGTTGTGAGTGGGACAGGGACTGGGACACATTTTCTGAAAGTTACTGACTTTCATGTATTGGTGAACTTGAGGATTACCTTGCATTTAACTGTAGTAATCTGATGATTTTTGGTAATTCCTTGTTTGGACGAAAACTGCTGATATTCATTGTTGTTCACATAGTCATAGCTAGCTAATTTTTAGCTGCCTGCTAAAAAAAAAAAAAAAAAAAGAAATCTCAAGGGGAATGGTGATGCCTAGCATAGTCACTTAATATTTTGAAAAACAGGAACTACTGTGTGGAGGAGACCTTTCCCTTTTCACTGACTGCAGAGGAAGATGAGCCTGTCTACATTAAAGCTGGTATCTCTTCCCAAACTCCTTGCTCTCTCCCTCACTGTGTATGCCAGTTAATTTGAGTAGCTGCACAGAGCCACCTCCCAGGCAGGGAGCCCATACATTTCTTCTGCTATTCAAAGGGAGATCTGAAAGCAGTAGGAAAACCATCATATGGCACAGTGGTATGAAGGCCATCACCCAGTCTGTAGTTTGAGTCATGCTGGACATTAGTGAGCTTGAGTTATTCAATTAGGATAAAAGAATCATGGATAGAAACGAGCACATCCACTTTCACTGAGAGATGGTCACAGATACAATTACGGATATGAAATGCTGCCAAAATTACCTGCTATTGGAATTACCAAACCACAAGAGCAAAGAGATCTAGTATAGCCTCCAGCTATGCACATAGAGATGAAGAACCAGAATGCCCCCAGTCAGGGAACAGATGCCGTTCTGCTATCTTTTTCTGTTGAAAAAGTTGTATAGCACAGGGACACCCAGTACAGCCCATTCAATCTCACTAACACCACATGCAGGATCCACAGGAGCAGTGCAAACACAGGACAGAAGAATGCTGCAGGAAATTCTGACAAAGCAAAGCAGAAGATACTACATAATTATTTCCCTTAAAATCCCAAAGACTATTGAAAGACATTCCTTATTACTTCATTGTGACCTTCCAAGGAAAATAGTTTTTTCCCTGTGTATTTGATTGTGGCTTCACTTTATCCCTTAGTCTGGGTCTTGAGGTAGTAAAAACTATTATACTCTTGAGCATAAAGGAAAAGCCTTTTCTTACAGAAACATTTACCACTTTGTGAATGATAAAAAGCACATATTCCCAGCAGGTTCTGAGACCATCACAAGAAACACTGCAATGCTATTAAGAAAACTGGAATCTCCTTTTATACCTGCAGTTGTCTCAGCTGCACCTGAGTGGCCTTGGAATGACCTGCTGTCTAATCCTCACCTCATCTATCCCATAGTTACCTGCAACTTCTCATAATGCACAGAAAACAAATTTGTAAACAGAACAGCATCCAGTTTTGTTTTTCTTGTCTTCTGTTTGGATCTTTTGGGGGGATGGGGGTGACAGGGACAGAAGCCAGAGGAGGTCTGTTAGAACAGCAGATCACCTAGGTAACACAACTCAAAATATTCTTTTCATTCCCATCATAGCCAGAGTGTGATTACACAAGTATTTAGTTCTGTGTGACCTTCCGTATCTCCTACCTAGCTGACATCCATTTAACTATTTTATTCACTCTGCAGCACTATCCTAGCAAATCAACTGTTATGTTTCCAAGGCCCTAGTTTAATATGATACTAAGACTATTCCTAACTTTTACTGTGAGTATGAAGCTACATAAACAAGCCTAATAATATTACTGAGTCAAGACTAACTGCTCAGGAATATCAACACATTTCAAATGATAGCACAAGAACTCTATATTCTTATGAGAACTTTAAAACGACTGTGAAATAGTTGAACCATATTGGTACTTACTGTAACTGTAAAACTGAATAGGGGAATTAAAATGAGTAGGGAGGTTCTTATGTGGAAGTAATTACTGAAATACTGCCCAGAAAATATGCTTAAGCTCCACATTTAAAATAGGAGATATTGATAAGCAATTGTGTTATTTATCTATTGAAGCTGAAAAATAGCTTAACTCCAGATTGTAATAGATGATAATGAGACATTTCCATCTGGATGCTCCCACACTGAAAGAAGCTCCTGGACAAACAGGAACCTTTGCCCCCAGCTGAATTCTGATTGTCAATTTTAGATGGTTGAGATGTGGCTTTCTCATCTGCACCAGAGCAGACATAGCAGCCTATCATGTTCCTGTTGCTGCCAGCTCTTTGCTAATTTGTACAATGATAAGCACCTATTTCCATTGCTCCTGGTAATCTTGTCATTTCCATGATGTCATCAGCGCAAGGCAGAAGAGAAAAGGTCAGTGGTACAATGATGAACCGTATATAAAATGAGCCATTAAAAAAAGAAAAATGGCTAGACATTTAAAGGCCCAAGCTTGCCACAGTACAGTAATAGATATCTTGATCATCTCAGAATGTATTTCTTATGTTATTCCCATCATAAACAAAAAAATTCCCTCTGCATTGCATTTTCCCAGAGTGGTGCTTCGTTTACTGCACAAGGGAGTTACGCCCAGGGAGACCATTGTCATTCTGGATGAATGTGCTTTTAATAACAGTCCCTATGTGTATTTGTTGAATTTTTTGAGCGTCACATTCTGCCTTTTATTTTCTCTTGTGTCTAAAATACTTAATAGAAATAAGAAATATATATTTAAATGTGGCATATAGATTTTTACTCCCTTTATGTAAAGAGGGTAACCAAAAGCAGTAACCAAAACAAAACCTTTGTGTGCCAGAAATGAAACAGGAAATAAAGTAAAAATTCAGACAAAAAACAATGTTATAAAAATCTTTTGAAATCATGTGACTGTGTTTATACATACTGGGGGTAACAAGAGAGGGGAGGGAGAAAACAGAGAGACAAGGAGCCACATTGAGAGACTGGCACCAGGTAACTAGTGCTGTGTTACTGCTCAGCCTGCAGCCAGACCCCATGATAGGCACTACTCGAGGAGCCCTCTATTGTTCTTGTGTTACTGTTATCAGTGAAAGCAAAGCTGGAGAAAAATGATGCTATTTCAGAAGGTAACCCACTACAGGATTTTGGCTAAAAGTGGAAAGCTGGGGATTGAAGTATTGAGCTGAAATGTTACCGTGTCCTTGGCTGCAGGGACAAGATCCAGCAGATCACAAACATCGTGTGCAGAACAAGGGAAATGCCTCTTTGTCAGACCTTACACATTGTTTAGCTACAGAGGGCTCAAGAAATTTCTAATATTACTAGCTACTTCTCCTTGTCCTTCTCTCCAGCCTTTCTCTTTAGAATTACGATTCATGTCCTTTCAGTTAACTTCAAAGCACATCACCCTGCTCCACTTAGCCTGCAGCTCTTTCCAAAGTGACAGAATCAGCAGGATTTGGTATGCATACACAAGAATATTATCTGCATTTTAAATTTGGAATAGACACAGTACTTTGTGGATTTCCATCACTATTGCTTACAAAGTTAGTGATGAGATAAGAAGAATGTTGGATTTAATTGTTGTCAAGTAAATATCTCAGTCACTGATTCACTGCTACATTTCTATGAGATGCTGTGGCTGAAGTCAGGAAGTGAAAGAGTGGAAAGCACAGTGCTGTTCTAAGCCAGAACCCAGGGATGATCAGCAATATGCTGCAGATAAGAGCGAACAGACGCTGGCCCTCATGGCTAATGCTGGCACAGTAAGGCAGCAGATAGTGCTGGTTGAATTACAAATTCTATTGCTTTCTTTATTTATCAGCGATCTTCGACCAGAAGTGAACACTGAGGTGATAAAAGGCACAGATTACACAGATAAAACGCACTAAATTATTCAGATAGGTAACGACCCGGGAAGGCTGTGAGCTTGAGAGGAACTTAACTAAGCCAAATACAAGATGTGCAACAGAGTTTGAAATCCACTGTCAACCAAGGGGAAGTACATTCAAGAAAGAACACCCCAGGCTTCTCATCTTTTAACTCCAATTTCTTTAGAGAAGGGCTTGGGCACTGTCTGGGTAAACGTACTACTGACAAGCTGACCCTGTGAGAAAAGTTAAGGGGCTTCCTCCTCATGGACTTTTTAAACTGTGTTACTCTGAAACTCCAGATTTTAGTATCTCCTACAACGTGGGTATTGGCAAATGTAGCAACAAGTTCCTTTCAGGAGTGCAGTCCCTATATTCCTCAAGTTAAATATAGCCAGTTTCATACCACAGTTTGTATTGCACTTCTACAATTTATTGTTTTGTTTTTGAAATGTGAAGAAGTCATGTGATTGTTATGAAGACTACACCACCAGTCTATTTGTATTTTTAGAGACTTTTTATTGATTGAAAGTGAACTGGCTAACCTGAGATGTAAACAATGACTGGCATTTGCCTTAGCCCGTGTGGTTAATATCACTGATTTGTCATGCTGAGTGATGTGAGAAGAGGAACGATTGATTGCTGATTATTGAACTGCTCAACACAAGGCACATTTGGCACCTCAGATGAGAGGCTATTCTAACGAGTAGCACTGCTGCCAATTACTTAAGGGCCAGTGCCTCCTCTACAACAGATTTTGTACATCTTCAAGATGTTTAACTAAATTCTAGCTCAGTAGTAGATTGCAAATAAGATGGTTAGATTTGAGACTTCATGAATATATATTCCTTTAACATCATCTCACATGCACCTGCCTGCTAATGGAGCCCTTCATCCTTTGGTGATGACTAATTAACATACCACACAGCAGTCAATTTAAGAAATGTTTTGTTCTCTGTATAGGTTGACAGACTTGTGTAATTGAAACATCCCCTTGTACTTTTTATTTACTTATTGGATTCATGAACGAAAATTTTATCAGCCTTGAAAATTGCTAGAAGAAATAAGGCTGGAAAGAGACATCTCTGATCATGTATGGCCCATTATAATGACACTGTTTACTTTCAGGTCAAAGCTGTAGGCCTTAGAGAACCAGTAAAATATAAATATTATATCCCTGATTGTATCTCAGCACTGAGTGTGGTGATCATAAATATCTGTACTTCAGTACAGATAATCAGACAAAATTCCCATTTTATATTTTTTAAGGTTGTGAAATTAAATTTTTCTTTTTCCAGTAACATAAACAATATCCATGCTCAGACCATCTGTAAACATGTTCAACCAAAAAATACCCCAGCCAGACCCATCCAGCTACTCAACTCATTCCCTCTGCATAGAGAATATAGGTAGATGTGTGATCTTGGGATGCAAACACATAGTCCAAAAGACTGGTATTAACACTATCACCTTCAAATATTTTTAGTTGCTGCTGATCAGGAATTATTTTAACTGGCAATTAACAACTAGCTAACACTTTTCCATCTCAAATATGATTAAGTGATTTAAAGCTGTACCCAAGTTAATCCAGACTTTCTAGGGCACACAGTCTGCTCATATGAACATGGGACTTTCGGTAGCAACAACCTCCACTATGTGCACAGGAGAATGTTCTCCATTTTCCCATGTGTTTTGTTGGGTTGCTTATTGTAGTTGCCATGGTACATGTTAGTAATGTTAAAGAAGCAAAATCACATAATGATGTATTTTTGACAGAAAATGTTTCTGAAAAATATGTATGATTAACTTTATATTGATGTGGGGACATATACCTCCTCTAATAATGGGGCCATGAATTTTTTTTAAAATAGATATTTAAAGTTCTATTTATTGAAGTTTGAGTTTAACAGAATCAGTGTACTTGTTCAGGAAAATCCAGAAGTTCCTTTCTCTGTAGTTTTATCGTGCTGTCTAGAAAGTCATAACAACAATAACAAAGTCTTCATTTAATTTGTGGTCTATGTTGCTTACACTTAAAAGATTCTTTACAGAGTCTGTCTGTAAACTGGATATTGAGGAAATGTGAGTTTTTGTGAGCCTAATAGCTCTCGATAGGTTTCCAGCTGTAATACATATTAGCTTTCATTTTTGTGCGGGTTACCACATAGCATGCCCCTTGGTACATGTGTCCAGAACAGAAATAACACTGAAGTACCCTTTACTTCATGGTCACAGAGCAGATCTGAGTGAAACCTCACTGCAAATGCAAGGTATCTTTAGGTACATTAGCACCATAACTTATGGGTGTTAAAATTAATAATTTTCTTCTGCTTTTCCTCTAGATATGTAGGATATGAAAGTCTTCTGAAAAAAGGGTTGTAATAATATGTTTGGGGTTCTGCAGTTGAAGCATCTTTATATTTTTTTCCAGATGAAATATTTGCTGTTTTCAATCACCTGGGGGACATTATCTTGATGAAGCCACTGAAATATGCTCCATCAGTCTCAAAGGGTTTTCCTAGCATACTTTTCACCCTCTTCTTGCCAATTAAGCTGCCACATTATGTATGATAGTGAGGGTCACTTGTTTTTTCCAAGTGTTATTCTGAATTGGTGAAGATGACAGCAGCATACCGGTCTAGTGAATAATTAGAGTGTCTTAAACTCCCAAATCCCCACCTTGCACTGCCACATACCCCCTATTTTTAACCTCAGCTCCTGTCTTCTAGCAGGCTACATGCATTTTTGCTAGGAAAACTTACTGTGATACTCTGTGCTGCATGCCTATATTTTATACTAAAGACCTACCAGGTAAAATAATGAGAGAGATGATGTTGAAAAATAGGAAACATTTGAAGTAAAAAAATATGCAATGCAGTACTTGCCTCCACAGGGTCAGACACAACATTGCTATAGGACCTCATAGCATTATTTACACCGTATCTCGTAAATATCGATAGGCAATCATTCAAGTTTTGAATTTGCATACATCAGTTTAAACATGGTAAAAAGGCAATTTTTCTCAATGCTTTAAAGCCATGAAATGCTATTCTAATTATCCTAAAGCAGTAGTCTCCACTGCACTCAATCAGAGTTTTATACCCAATGGCAATTATTTGTTATTTTTTTCAAATAACTGTCCCAGAATTTCTGCAGACCAGCTTTGCCACTGCACAACCTCAGAGCAAACTGGAAGCAGAGAACAGCATAGGTCAGTACGTTTCCTGCAGTGAAAAACCTTTATGAGCCTGAAACAGCCTTTCCAAAAGGGAGACAAATATCCCAAATATTCAGGCTTAATCACCCACTGCCCAAGACATTTAACAAAAAGGCTTAAAGGAAGAGCTACTGACACTGGGTGAAATTTATAATGAAAGTGCAGAGATGCTTCACCTTGGCTAGCTTCCCTCACATAGCTGTCAACAATGATCACCAAAACAAAGGAGAAAATAGTACAGTAACAAAGGGATGAGTGTGACCTTCCTCCCTCTTTTGCCTCATTTTTCAAGTTGGAGCAATGATGCATCCTGTGACCAAACTCCTTAATTGATCTCTCATTCTGTACAGAGTGTGAGAACTAGATTTGCAACATAGATCAAACATTTTAAACCAAAATAAAAAACACTGGCCACCAGGAAGTACTCCTGTGGCTTTCAGTCATCTTTTTCTTTTAAAATTTAGTCACAACCTCACCCTCTTCCTTGTTATGCTCTCTTTCTGAATCTCAGTTCAAGGTAAGTTGTTTTGGAGCTCTTACTTATTCTTGGTTTACCCAGCTCTGGCATAATAAGATCCCTTATACCGACAGGATCACTGGACTCATCTCAAATATAAGTAAATATCCATACTTTAATGGAATTGTTCCTTTGAAGTGGGTGCAGCCTGTGATTTTTTTAACCAGGAGGCAGGCAACTTGAGCTAAGGCAGAGAAATACAGGTTCCACTTGTCTTATGCACTGGGTCACCATGATCATTCAGCTGCAAGAAATCACCTTTTTAACTCTACTGGAAACATGGCTATTTTTTACTTGCAAAAGTGGCTGGAAGTGGAAAACAGATGGCTGATTTCACAAACAGAGAGATTCTGGGCCACTGACAGCAGAATTACATCTTAAACCATGGTCTATGCCTGTTTCACACTATGGAGGGTTGCACGAACTCACCCCGCCCCAAATACGTAGGCCTCTGGGGTATAGCATATCTTATATTTTAGTGAGTTT
>WEKY01002659.1:168629-181230 GCA_013390045.1 Picathartes gymnocephalus
AGTTAAGTTCTGACTACATAATATTCCAGACATGTTCCAAACCAGCAGTGGCTTCAAAATTTGCATCACCTGCAGTGATGCAAATTAACACATCTGTTTTGTGTCAAGGTAGTCATAAAAACATTTTTTCAGCCCTTTATATTTGATTAGCCTTTGAACCAATACCCTCTTTCCAGGAACTTTCAGCTCAGCTAAATATCTACTCTTTAGGCAGCTTCTTGCTCATCTTATTCTTTTGCCAATTCTTTACTGATATTTCTGAGACACTTCACCAAAACCTTAGCTGAACTGCTGCTTCAACGCCTTTTACTTACAGTGCCGCATTCTACTTTTCAGGCTTTTTACTCAGGGTTCTCAACTTTTCATAAGACTGTATTCTGCTTCTTATGCATTAACAACCAGAACTGAAGGAGAGTGAAAGGGCAAAAAAAGCCATTTTTTTCCTAGGAAAAAGAAAAAAAAAGGCAGGAAATATTTATTCTTTCTTCAAAATTCTGGAAGTTTTTAGAACTTAACTCCAATACAAATTCTCAAAGTAGAATGTAGAAATAAAGAATAATAATTAAGATATGAAGACATGTAAAATAGAAATATTAAATCTAGACTCATCTAGAAACTTCTCCAGTGCCTTTCCAAGATTGCTGCCCTCTGCTCATGTCCTCATAGGCTTTAACGAGTTTCAAAACTTCTTATTCAGTGTTCCTAAGGAACAACTGAACAGAAGCTGAGCCAGGACTACAGCTAGTTTTGACATCTTATTTACTCAATAGTGAGATAGTTTTCAAAGATAAAATATCTGCTTTAGTTTTCCTTCTGAATAAGTAAGCTTTGTGGGTTTTTTCCTACTTACCTCCTTTCCTGTTTGCAAGCTTCATCCATTACTGCCACAAAGAAGGTTTATCTTGCAGGCAAAGAATCAACGTTCATGTCTTTACCTACATAGAGAAATAAAGGGGAATTGGTTTTCTATCTTTTTCCCCCAACTGTGGAGTCAGCAATAAGCCTTACTACAGTTTATCAAATAGAATTCTATACTTACGTTAGTTTACATTTTAAGTCATTTACTCTGGTAACTGTTTTGTTACATTTGGAAAGCATCTCTAAGCTGCAGAGTTCTGGACACAATCGTAAAAATTAAGCCTTTCTATTTGTAAACAAGTAAAACCAGATAACTGCAATATAAGAAAAATATCTGCCTCTTTCTCCTGCCCTACAAGGAATAGCAAGTGCTCAGATCTGCATATTTATCAAAGAAATAAATGTGCATGGATTGAAGTGAATGAAATAGAGGGGGTAATATGACACCTAGTTCAGATTAAACAAAAATGCTGCTGTGGTACAGTGTTGTTTCTACTACTTTGACTGCTATTGAAAGAACAGTTGTTTAAGAGGAAAAGGTGCTATATGCCATAAAACTGCAAAACCTTCCTACCCTGCCTTTGCAAGCAGGTGGTTATGTCAATCACTAGGTCTATACACAAAATCTGCCATAAATTGTCTCTGCATTTAGATGACGTTTTTCCAGCAAAATGAAGATTTGTAACACACTGCATCAGGTCCAACTTAAACCCTGTACCATCTAGTGGAAATAGCCTGATACAGGAGTGTAGCCTGCACTCTACATCACCATTGCTAAAGCTTTCCGAAGGTGTTGTCTATTTGCCTCATTGCAAAAATCATGAAATGTCAAGTGTTCTCTGTGTCTCTCTGCACTGAGTTACAGTCTGGATTAGAGCCTGAATCCAGAAGATGATAAGTAGTCTCATTGCTGCTCTGCTTAGACAGTGTGAGATTGAGACCTTTGTTTCAGCTCTTCCATAAAACACAGACATAAATGGAGCAGTTTATTCTGCAAAGATGCTTGAATTCCCAGAGCTTTCTGCACCATCCCTGGGGCAGTTAAGACTCACAGTCCTTTTCAGTGTTTGTGAGTCAGCTGAGGTGGCAACTTAATACCTTTTCTAAAAAGCCAACTGGTCAGGTACAATGCCTGTATACTGACAAATCAGAGTACTGTGGCCTCCTAAAGATCAAATTACACTCTTAACAGAGATCAGGAGCATATGATTAATTGTAAACTTGAAGTTTACAAAACAGTCAACGGTAGATATTGGTAGTATTCAACTTGTTCCCATTTCTTATCTTTCAGCAGAAAAATTTCCCATTTCAGTGCATTACAATATGGGAAATAAATATAATCCCTCTATCAACACAGCTGTATAAACATGTCAGAACCACTCTGAACAGGAAAAATTACTAAGCAGCTCACAATATAAAAACTAAATATTGGACCAAAACACTGAACACTTTGCAGAGTTTTCACTTCATTTTACAGAAGAGATTAACTGGATTCAAGGTGGGCTTGCAGACAGGCTATTGTAAATTGGACCAG
The DNA here is from genome assembly GCA_013390045.1 of Picathartes gymnocephalus. Classification (NCBI taxonomy): domain Eukaryota; kingdom Metazoa; phylum Chordata; class Aves; order Passeriformes; family Picathartidae; genus Picathartes; species Picathartes gymnocephalus. The sequence goes on from WEKY01002659.1 coordinate 171,022, forward strand.
AAATCATCAGCCACCTACAGTCTGAATTTGACCCCATTATATTAAACAAAGAGTCCTGAGAAATAATTGAGCTGGGAGCTGCACAACAGCCTAAACCCCTGCTGGCTGACAGTGTCCAGCAGAGAACAAATGAACCCACTACTAATGGTAGTCAACAGCTTCTTCAGAAGACTGAACTTTTCAGCCTCTAAAGAAAAAACCTTATTCTGCATAGTTCTTAAACAACCAACATGATGTAGAAAGCTGGCCAAATTCTCAGCTCCTGTATATTGCTAAAGCTATTCTGAAATCAAAAGACCATTGAGAATTTAGATTATGACCTTGTCAACTTCCCTTGCCAAAATGAGTGTGTGAAAAGAGTAACAAACAAACTCCAACATTATTTTGTGTGTAGGACCTTGCATTGGCATTACAGATGGGAGGATGTCTCAGCAGTCTGGGTGCAATGACAGAGTCCCCAGAAGCACTGATGCACGATTATCATACGTTATCATGCACACGGGCTGACTGAACAGGTGTGCTCCTCCCCAGGTGAACGTGTCTGTCTCTAATGTGCCAATAGCTCATCAGAAAACATGGTCACAGGCTCCGAAGTTGGTTCTTCCCCAGTGATGGCAGCTGTTGGAGAGATGGAGGAAAGAGCAGGTTTTTTCACTTTTGCATTTTCAACCTAGTTGAGCACTAAGTAGTTCCTGTTCTAGAATAATTAGTGTAAATCCACTGCTGTGAGTTTTACAGGCACAATAAGGAGTACTGTGAATCTACAAACTTAAAAATGTTGGTGACTTTCTGGCAGTGGTCACTGCTATCAGCTGTGGTTGGTGACATTCATGCTGCAAGTTAATGAAATAAAAACAAGTTTCCTACCTAAATTAGTTGGAATACAAAGTCCAGGTGCTATGTGGAGAAAAGAGAATTAAATAAGCCATGCCCCACTTAAACTCCCAGCACACTATGATTTCTCTCTGAACCTGTCACATCTCAAAAAAACGCTTCCCTTCTTTTGCAGAAGTCAAAAGAGCAGGTAATTAGACCAGAACCTGAAGGTGCTTCCCCAAGCCAGGCCTGACCTGCTGCTCAGGCAGCTTCCCCTGGGGCAGGACAGACACAGACCCTGTGTGACACAGCTCTCTGCTGAGCTCTTGGCTAAGGACAGGGCAAACCCTTCTGTCTAGTCAGATACGGTGGTGGGGAGGAGGACCTCTCTTCCCACCTGGGGCAGTCCCAAGCTTCACTCATTCCTCCACAGAGGCCTGAGCTGTCTGTAGGACTTGACTTTTACAGGGTTTATACTGGGGAAGAGGGTGGCCAGCACAGAAGTCTTTGTTAATCCATAAAAAGAGCTTGTACTTGATGGGAGTATCTTGCATTTTGTGAGAAATTTGGTTTATATTAAACTGTCACAGTCAACATTTTTCACTTGAAAAACTGATCAGCTAAAGTCTTCTCAGGTTCTTCCAAATACCCTTCTGAGCACTGGAAATTGTGGTGAAGGTCTGAATCTCAGCACAGTCTGATGCAGAGACAGTGTATTATCCCCAGCATGTAGAGTACACTGATAATTCTGGTGCCATGCAGCAGGTCAGTCTGACTAGAACTCTTTTGCCATATTCTGTGTTTTGTCTTTTTTTCCTGCAACTGATCAGGGAATCTCAGAATTAATTAAATCTCTAGATGTACTTAGACAGCTTGTGGAATAAGTGGTAAGATATTAGAGATACTGAACTTGTTCATTTTATTTCATTGCTGTAACCTGAGCTCCAATTTAATGCTGTACTTCTACCCTCTTGAAGATTAATTACTGCATGAGTTAGCAAGTCATCTCACCAGATTTCATTTGTGAAGAGTGTAAGTCAGAAGAAATGTAATTCAGGTATTACTCTGGCTTTGTACATGACCGGTGAAAATTCAAAGATTTAGCAGTTAAATATATTTAACATTACAACACTTTTTTCCTGAAGCCAATTCTAGGGCCAACTTAAGCATAGTTATAGGTGAAGGAATATGACTAACATTTAAATTCTGCTTTCAGTTCTCTCAACGCAGACAAACTCAGCCACAACTCTCAGTATCAGAGGAGTTTTCAGGATTTACACTTGTGTTAATGAAGAGATGGTAATTATTTTGATTTTAATTTTTTTTTAAAACACATCATGGCTTTATAGAAATAACAGCCTTAACATTGGCAGGAGTGTCACAGGACTGATTTTACAGTTACAGCCCATGACTGTGCTGTTCCTGTTGGCTCTGCAGCTCTGAGCTCCAGGGTACCAAGGTGTCCTGTTCACAGATACCTCTGTTCTGGACCCTTCACCTCTCTAAATAAGATGAGGTAAACGGAGAACTCAGTGAGACTCCATGTTTTTATAGCTCTGCCATAAGGACACTCCAGTGAAGGGGACCAGCTGGCATCAGGCTTGTGTTTGTGCCAGAAATACAATTCTGGTAGCAAAAGGAAGATCAGCAACTTGAAAATGTAACAAGGTAGAGACATAGAAAAGCAAAGCGGTACAGACAGACTCTTCGGTTTAAGAATGACACATTCAAGAAGTTTTAGATTGTTGGGCAGTAAGTTCTCTGAAAAGTTCAAGGCCAAAATAATATTAATTCTAATTTCTCAGGCACTGAAGAAACATGTTTTCTTGCCAAAATGAAACCCAATAATCCCCATCCATCTTCAGAACTCCATAATAGGTGCAAATCTACCCTTAAACACAGCTGAGGTTTTAGATTTGTCTGGGTTAACGTACTTAGGTCCAGCAAACTCAAGCACTAGCCACATACAGAAAGGTTCAGAAAGATGTTACATGCAAGCCCAGGTAGACCTAAGTCTGCATCACAGCTTCCACAAAGGTCTTTTCCTTGCTTCCAAGAGCAGACATAGCTTTGTAGACAACTGCTCCTTGAAATCTTGACACTTACCACAATTTAACATCATAGGAAAAAAAAAACCCTCCAAACCTGTGCTTCCTCCTGTGCAGAAACCTGCCCAAGCCATAGTGGGCACTTTTTTTGCCAAGGAAACACTTACCCATCCCCAGGACCACTATAATTCTTACATTACTGTCAATACTGCCATTGCTTCCTGCAATGCCCACTAACCTGGTTGTTCTGCCTGTATGGCACCAACATTCCCACTCTCAGTGTCTGACACACAGTACTTGCACAGTCTGTCCACAACACAGACACCAGTTATTCTTTCCTAGAAGGCCTTGTCCCAGGAGGGCCAAAGGTGCCTTCTCGATTTATACCCTTAGGGTTAATGGATTTTTCCAAGGGATTGTTGGCCACGATTCAATCTCTGCATTGTTTCTCCACACAGCTTTGAAAGGATTGCTTACAGCACTATCAAGAACCCATAGCAGTCGCCTCCAGGAATACTATGACAAGTATTTGTTTTCTTAAGGTTCTTTTAGGTTCCTTCAGTTATACACCCTAGAAACGCATCCAAGCACAAGCATCACTGTCTGCTTTAGCAGGGCACCAGGTTGTCTGTTACAGAAAACATGCAACAAGTCTTGCATTAATTTAGATGGCCATCCCTTATCTTGACATCTGAAAATGGCACCTTCTGGCAGCTTCCCCTTTGGTATTGTCTTTCTTCTAAGGATGATGTATAGTGGCAATTTTGCTTTATCTGCTAAGACCACCAGCAAAGTGACAAACCTGTTTTTTTCATTAGCAGTGTTTTTGATAAGTCATTTAGGCTTCTTTAGAGCATGGTAATATGATGTCTAAAAAATCCAGTGCATGTCTAAATTAAAAAAGGGATGTCTGATTTGTGTTGCCTGTGTGCATTTGCAAATATTTGTGAATTTTCTATATTGCTGCAAAGTGTTGAAATTCTAATGCTTTTTCATATAGTTAAAACAAATTTTATCCCAGTGTTGCATTACATCTAACACCTTGAGTATTACATCATTTTTATGTACCTAAAAATTCATGGTTTAACTGTCAGTTCAGCAAGATCTGTACTGCAAAGTAATTTTTAATTGTGATGGGAACCCTGAAAGGACCTCCTTCTAAAACTAATGAGAAATTTTTGCTAGAAATTTCCTAATCTGAATGACTCATTCAGAAGTTCATTAGTAGTAGAATAATAATTTTCTTCTTCTTATAAAACTTTTAGAAAGAAACAGTCATAAATCTACTAAGAAGTTTTCATGTTTCTCATACCATGAAACATAAGGCTTCCAAAGCCTCCTCAAAAGGTGTGGACCTATGCCTTAAAGCTCTAGTAGCAATAGTAATTGAGATGTTTCAGAGACAAGGGAGAAAATTACATATATTATAAAATATAAACTATATTATATGCAAGCTATGAGCAAGCAAGCAGTAGAAGGCATTCCGTCTGTTCTCACCTTTGAAGGAGCCAGTGGCTCAAAGCAGCTGCTTTGGCTGCTTTTGTTTGTCACATTGAAGAGGAAGAGCAGGAAAGCAGCAGCTCTCAGAGCTTCTCCTCCCTGGGGTAAGAGGTGGAGGCTAATTAGGCAACATTGCTAGTGAGTGGCTACACTGGAGTAGCTAAAAAAGATGTCTGTCATTTTTTACCATCTTAATAATGCACCTTCTTATTTCATCTTTTCTAACATCTGCCTGTTTGTGTAAATCTATGCTTTCAAATGAAAAAGAAATCCTATCACATAAAATCTCATCTAGTGTTGAAATGGATAAAGCATTTGATATTTCCAGTGCTGATATCCTGAAAACTGGGGTACAAAGCTTCTCCCTCCATATCCAGCATCCTGGTGTATTCCTTCAAAGCGTTAAGAGATGAGAAGACCAATAGGTCTTTTCCCCTGAACGATATAGCCCGCTTTATGAGCTGGAAACCTGTCAAAAGAAGCTTTTAGCTGTCATCATACATTGTTATGCCATATGATCTCCCTCCAGGTCTGCAGTGTCCCCCTTGAGCTAAAGGCAGAGAAGACGATTACAATTCTTTATTTCCCTCAATAAAAAATAGAAAACCACAGTCCAGCACTATGTCCTTGTCCCTCCCCAGCCTGGCAACTCCTTTGCTTCTTGCTTTGGTGCTGGGTTAACGAACGATACTTGTTCGCCCAGGTTAAGAGGATCCACTCACTTTCATCCAAGGGTCTTGTCTGATCTTTCTTACAACAACACAGTGGTTACAGGGGTCAAAGCAGAAATCAGTGTTTGGTCAGCATATTAAATTGTTCATGTTTTTTGCCCATAGTTTCATCCTTCACGCTCAATACTCCCCAGGAGTTTGCAGAGCTTACCTCTCTGAGATTGTTCTGATGTCTTCTTACATCTTTCACTTAAATTTGTAAGCAGACAGACACCACTTACAGTCTTGACTTCATTTTGAAGACCAATAGCTTCCAATCAGCCAGAAAAATAATCTTGATAAATCTTTTTTTATTTTCTTGTCTTCTCATTCCAGTAAAGAACTGAAAAAAAGAGTGATATACCTGAATTTTCTACAAAATGGAAATTCTGGCTCCCCAATGACATTCTAAATGGTGTTGAGACTCACCTTCCTATCAGCAAAGTGGCTTTTGATTTTTCTGTTTAAGAGTCTCACTTTGTGTCATTTTGTGTCACAAGCTGATAATAATAATAATCAAAAGGCATCTCTATTAGGTATTTCCACACCTGTCTTTTTGGGAAGTTCATATTTTGACATGGATCCAAACTTTGCACCTGAGGCCCATAGCTAGGAGATGTGAGCAGGTTTTGGAAAATAAAACAGTGCAGTGACAATGAGCATCAAATTAGATTGTCCTGGAAATTGCAGCAGTGATGACTTCAGCTTATTTAAAGGTGTGAGGTTCTCAAGCACAGACAAAAGCCAAGGCTGGAGGAAGTCATCCAGCCTGGCTAGAGCTGAGTAAAGGCAGGGGTCCCAACCCTGGTGCTGAGATCATGGGGAAAGCCGACTTTCCTAATGCTGTTACTCCTCTGCCCGCCTACACATGTGACACAGAGGTGAGGTGACAGCCAAGCTGCCCAGCACAGTAACAGCAGAGGCCAGACAGAGATGTAGAGGGGATTGCAAAGCCTGTGAACAGCAGATGATGTGAACTGGGTGGGAGCCCCATCCCACCCCAGCAGACACTCCAGGCACCATTCTGAAAAACTAGAACCACATTACAGGATACACCCTGCAAATGGCTGCACTGTCCAGTCCTTCAGGCAAAAAGCCCATTTCCCCACATGCTGCAGGCTCAATTCATCTCTATGTGGGAGGAAGTGCTCACCATCAGGACGGCGTAATGCTAGCATGGGAGCACTGGGCTCGTGTAAGGGAAGGGCTCCAGGACTCCTCCCTACAAGGCCAGTACTGTCTGGATAGGATACGTCTTTAGGTGATTACGGTTGAGAACCATTTGTGTTTTAATAAGGAAAGGACTACACAAGTTGGCACAGTGGGAGTTTTGCCTGAAGTCTGAGAGACTGAAAATCCTCAGAGCACAGAGTGTGCTCTGCCCCACAGCCAAAGACCAGGGGAACTAAGCTGCTCAGCAGTTAACAGGTACAGTTGGGAAGGCTCTTAGGCACCTTTTTTTTGGGAAACAAATATGTCTCCCCACCCCCTTCCACTTAGGCAACACAGCGCATGGCTGTTTTTATTATGGTTCTGTCACTTCACACAGTCCAGCTTTACTTCAATTATAAAAATATAGAAATATAATTAGCATCTTTGTTTCAAGGTACTGAGTTTTTAAATTACCATGTGCGACAACTGTTATGGCAGTGAAATCGTTAAAATCATGTAAATACTTAAACCATGTAGGCCTGGGAGATTATAGTTTCATTAGAGAAAAGGCTATAAAGTTAGACCTAGGTAATTACCTTTCCCATTAATGCTTGAAAATTCTTTGCTCCACTGAGAAGTGATTGTGGTGCATCATGCCTTCTGTGCTTTTACATTCAAACTGCAGGAGCTTTTATTTCATCAGCACAAACTGCAAGGAAACAGCGGCAGCCTTCCAGGTGTACTTTGCAAATTGGGGTTTAAATGTGGAACACATCAAATTAAAATTCAATATTAATTATTTTGTCTTGCTAGGAGCCTAAGTAGTTTAAAGCAGCAAGGGTAATTGTCTAACTCATTGTATGTGTCTACAGTGAACTTAATCATTATGTCAGCTTCCTAATAAAAGGTTATTATAGAAACAAAGATCCCAATTTTACATATGGTAGGCAAGGGAGAATTCGAAGAGCTAGTCTCCAAGGTAGACTTGAGGTTCTTGACAAATGATGCCCATGCTGTGATCAGATACTTAACAAGAAATCTCGTTATTAACTAGGCCTGTACAGATAATTAGCACTTGAGCTTCAAATTTTAAATCTGGCTTGAGATGTATAATTTATCAAAAGCTCTAGCTCACTGTCAAAGTCCTATAATAAGGCAGTGTTATTGATGAATTGAGATTAAGAGCAGATTGAAGAGAAAATTAGGCCACTGGTTAGTCTGAAAGGTCTGATTTCAATATTTGCAGTACTAATTTGGTATTATTTTGGTAAATGGATGTGGTCCCCAAGTGCGACGCAGTATAAAAGAATAAACTGTAAGTCATTATTCTAACAAAAAAAGTATTGTTCACTGTATGCTGAATTTTGCATCATTAGCAGTCTGCTTAGTAAGGTTCTTTACAGGATAAGTGTACCTGTTTTTATTACATTAATTTATTATAACACATAGAGAATGCTGGGCTTTTATTCAGGGTTAGAAAATGTAGCTTCTTTACGTTAAAGATTATATTACATTAGACTAATGATGATTGTGTATACCAATCCCTAGTTTAGCTGCTTCATTTATATGTTTGAATTGTCTTTGAAGCATTCTTCACACTAGAATGCAGATAAGCAGCATTTCATATATTCAAGCTACATAAAAAGAGCAATCTGTTTTTAACGATTGCCGGTAGCAATTCATTGCAAGTGGTTCCAAGGAAAAAAATGAAAGAGTGACTGTATGCAATCTATCTACAGTAAACTGCAGCTGCAGAGGTGTTAGATACACATTCATGACCCTTAGCATACTAAATCTTTTTGATACACGTAATAAAATGGCATTTAGGGCAATATCTGATATCCAGAATTATGTTGGGTAAAGTGTAAGGTTGGGACAAGTTCTGTTTGTTTTTCTCAGAGTTTAATTCCTAGCCAAAGCACGTGGATCATATCAAAAAGGTGCTGTTTTACTCTATATCCTATCAAATGCAACTGTGTATCATTGCATATATCGTCTATACAATACCAATATCCTCCAACAAAATAATAATGTCAGTCTCTGCCTGTTTCCAGGAAACTTTGCACCGACAATCCCCCGTAACCCGTTATTGGCAGCAGCTCCTTTCGTCTCAGTTTCCAGCTGTCCAGCGGGGTATGCCAAGTCACAGCAGGACCTGAGGAGTGTTTGTATTCAACTGTGGCACTGAGCTTTATGGAGATTTGCCTTGTATATTGTGTACTTGCAGACAAGCGGGATTTCCAGGACCCAGTGGGGGCTCCCCGGTGTTTATGCTGAGGTGGTTTGCTGGTTGGCAAATTGCTTTGGGCCAGAAATGTGTGACAGAAGAAAATGTATTGCATTAGCTTTTCTATCAATAACATCTTAACACTGACTTATAACACAATTGCTTTCATGCTGATCCACCCTCCTAATTTTAATTTTAGGACTGACTGAATTTTGCAATCAGGCATCTTTGGCTATACTGGAAAGAAAAGCCTTTTCTTTCTTCCTTAGAAATAATATGCTATTAAAAACATAAGCAACAAAAAATATAAACAGCTTCTACCACTCTAATAAGTCTTTGTCTAACACATATTTACACAAGTTTTGGAAATGTCTAATCTTTGATATATACATTATAATAATTCTAAGAAGACTTAAAATAATTTATTCTTTTAGCTGTTACTCAGCTGTACATACTGGAGTATCATTTTGCAGAACCGCTTGAGTCTTAATAGATTTGAAAGGGATACAAAAAAGGAGGGTACTGAGTTCTCAGCAGATAGAAATCCTAATACATACTTTTGTGTGGATTTTCATTCAGTCATTTACATTTGTTGCTCACATATTATGGGCTAATCCTGATCTTGTTTATGCTGATTATACTTATGAAATTTGAGATCAAGAGACTCTCCTGATTGAACTAAGACTTATATCGGTGTAAGATGTAAATCTGAAGAGCTTTAAGGATAATTTAAGACTAAAGTGATCAATAATCTCCACTACAATGTTAGTCAGAAAAATAATTTAGGAAGTATTTTAGAACTTTAAATGACATTTTCAAACATACTCAAAGGTAAAAATATTTAGATATTTCAGAATTTGGGAGAAAAAAAATGATAGTATATGCCGAACAGAAGCATGAGGCACGTCTTGACACTGTCAATTTAGGACACCTTGGAACTCCTTAGATAAGGCTGCTTTCTAATAAGTTTAGCTACCCAATTGCCTGACTTCAAAGTCCTTCCACATGAAACATTCACACAGATTGTAAAGGGGAGCTGCACCAAAAGTAGTGGCAGAATGTCTGTTTCTATACTTGATTATAGTCATATAGCAAATCTAATAGCAATATAACAATTTTCATGAATTGAAGTAGGAAATAATAGCTATCAAGTGATCATCGAGTAAAAGAATAGAAATATTTATAAAATGATACCTGCCATAGCACGCTGCCTCCTTAAAAACAAATGGGTTTTGTACCCAGGTGGTTCATACTGTTGTTCCTGCATCCCCTTTTTAAGTGATTTGGTAGCACTGATGTAAATACAGTTGGTATACGAAGAGTAGCACATAAGAGAACCGGGCTTGAGGATTCCTATCGACATAATTACAAACTGTGATTACTTAGTGCAGCGTGGCACAGGAAAACAGGATTTTGCCAAGACAAATTCCTTCAGCTAGCCCAGGCACGCTCAGTGCTATGGGTACTATTGTTATCCCAGTTATAAAATTCTTCTAGTGATCTCCAAGCAGGCGCTTGGAGATCACTAGAAGAAAGCCAGAATGATGCCTTTTCTGCGTCCCTCCGGCAGTTGCGGCACACGTGGCTGGCTTTAGGCGCTCAACAGCGGGACACAGGACGCAGGGGGCCGGCGGGCGCGCACCGGGCTGAGCGGAGCCCGTGTGAGGGGCAGCCCGGCGGGGATCGGGCCCAGCGGGGATCGGGCCCGGCCGGGATGGCGCCCGGCGGGGACCGAGGCCGCCCGTAGCACCGGTCC
>WEKY01002659.1:181241-204630 GCA_013390045.1 Picathartes gymnocephalus
CCGGCCCTGAGGGGCCGCCGGGCCGGGCCGAGGCCCGCCCGCTCCCGGCTCCCTCGGCCGCTGCAGCCGGGCCGGGGCGGCGGTGGGAGCGTGCTGGGGGTGCTGAGTAGCTGCAGGTGGCGGCGCCGCGTTCTGTTTACATCGGGGGGAGAGGAGCGCGATGTGGAACCGCCCGGTTTTGGCTTTTTCCGTGAAAAGGGCGAGAGCGGCGGCCCAGGAGGGAGGGCTGGGTTGCGGTGCGCACCCAAACTTCGGGAAAATAAAGTATTTATTTTACAAAGTATTTATTTTACATACAGACCGAGGCGGAACAGCGGCCGGCTGTCACCGAGCGGTCCCCGTTGCGCTTGCATCACCCAAACAGCCCTGGCGCTCTGCGGTGCCTTAGAGCGCCCAGTTCGAACAGGCGATATGAAAAGAACAGTGCCTGCTACTACAGAACTACACATTCACGGACGGGTTTTAAAACATACGCAGGGTTTTAATTCTCTCTATTCCCTCCCCCGCACCCCCCTCTTTTTTTAAATTTAATTATTCCGGAAGACAACTGTCCGGGAAACAGTTGTCCCCGGAATGTCCAGGGCATTTTCCAACTGGAATACAGCTCTATAGCCTGTGACAATGCACAGTGGTTGATGAGTTAGTTCTAGAGGCTTCTGAATTTTAATGATGTTGGAGATGATATTGTGTGTCCTTCAGCTTGTTAGAGTGACACTAGCACTCCATAAATCATAATACCTGTGTATTGTAAAATCAATACAAAAGTGCTATCTCAGCGCTAAACCTTAATAAGTTTTTCAGTGCTCTAGCAGCCTAAACTTTGCTGTAATGCCATTGGACCTGCAGGTTGGGATCAGAGCATGCTTTATTTGTTTTTTAATAGAGACTTTTCTTTAATGAAGGACCGATTAGTAAAGCTTTGGTTGCCACTCTAGTGATCAGTTGGCAGAACAGCCCGTGCAATTAAACTCGTGTATCTCTGTCCTGAAGCAAAAAAGCAGGCTTAAACAGTCAATAAATGTTAATCCAGTCAGAACCTGTCTGTGCCTTTGAAGGCTGCCCATGAGGGGTTTTTCAAATCACATTTTTTTCGTCATTTTAAATATGGAGGTCCCTACAGAGCTGGTACGTAGCGTACAAGGCCTCCCACTGCTCTGTAATAAGATCTGGCATACTAACAGCTTTCTGTACAGATCTGTCATCTTTAGGTTTGTTTGTCCCTCCCCATTCCAGCATAACTATCTGTATAGTTATTGGTTATGAAAAAAAGCATTTTGCCTTTCTTACACATGAGAGTAAAAAGGCTGCTTCATAAATCTTTATATAAAACATGTCACTATAGATGCATATGATTTTTATAATTTACAAGTATCTCCTCAAACTTTTTGCATTATTATTTGTTTCTTTGTGGGATGATACCCAGGGGAGAAAGTTTACGTTTATGCATAAACTACAAACCGTACACGGGAAGTATGGAACTGCCAAGCTGTCCTTAAGCACAAAGAAAAGTTGAACCTTATCTGGTTGTTGTTGCTCTCTAGGATATGCTTCTCATGAAACACTGCCAGATACTCATCTAACTGCTTTCCAGTCCTGCCTGCTTGCTTTCTTTTCCTTTGAATAGGATAACAAAAGCAAGCTGATAACTAAAAGCAGAGTGAGAGTTAGCAGAAATTTGTCAGAGTTGGAAGGGCAACTCTTTTAGAGTAAAAGAAGCAATTCCCAGTTTTTCTGTTTGGGGAAACAGTCTTTGCTATGAACTTCATTTTCTTCCATTTCCCAGCCTAATTTTCTATCTACCTCTTTAGCTGCATGCATGATGTACATAGAACATTAACATACATGGGAGAGTGTGTTTAAATTTAGCCTAATCATAACTGGCACATCCCTTATGTTGTTTGGTAGGATTTAGCTTTTGTTCTTCATCGTGAGACTGAGAGCTTCACACGAAAAGATGAAGAGATTTGTATGCATCTTTGGATTGGAAAGAAGAACTTCTTGTTGGAGAGAGAGAGGGAAAAGAAGGGCATCAGTCTCTTTACAAAGGACCAAATTCATCACTAGCACAACATTCTGATTTCCCTGGAAGTCACTGTTTCCTGCCAGCATGACCTGGGAGTGTTTGGAGAACACAGATGACTGAGAAGGGAGACTTGTGATGGCCCTCTGGGCACTGCAACCAGTACAGTGCAATCATGCAGGGTTTCAGCAAAGGCAGTAAGTGCCAGTACTGTGATGGGATGTTCACTGCTCTTTCCTGTTGGCTGCCAGAATGGTACAAACCACCAAATTGGCTTTAGTTTAAGGAAGGAAAGAAGCTAAGGAAGTAATAGCTAAGTGTAGTACTGTAGGCATTATTATTAACCACAGTCATATTACTGACAAATATACACATATAACCTCCATATAATTATTTTAAATTATTTTCAAATTTTAGATTTTGATGAAGAATATTATGAAATTTTTTAGAATACAAATATATACATATGAAAAACTACCTCTCTCCTTTGATGTTTTTTCAACCCCTGCCCTGGTGCAAGACCAGTCACAGACAGTGACCAAAGTCATAATGCAACCATCCAGTACATGTCAGGTTGGTCAGGTCCAGCCTGAGGTACACATTTTCTGACAATGGAAAGTCAAAGAGCAATAGGAATATATTTTATACTATCATTTGCTATATTTCCCTTTTCATTATATCCGCTTCCATCTTTAGTTTTGATAGTTTAATTCAGACTAGTTTATGGTACAGGTACTTGCCCTGACTTACCTCTTACCCCACCTCTGATTTCAGCCCTCTGTATGTATTTCTTTCAGCAGCCAGAATTATGCAAGATCTCGCTGGAGTTTTGTCTTCTTTCACCCTCCTGTGTTCTCAGCAGTCACTGGCAGCAGACCTTGGGTTCCCATTCATTAGGTTTGTATGCAATGTTGCAGAAATCATAGAGGAGATTCTTGTAGAAATACAGAAATCAAAACTGCCAGGAAGAAGGAAACAGGCAGTGCCTTTCAGAAAAAAATAGAACAAGCAAAGGTATTCCAAATAGGCAAAGGATATGTTTAAATATTGGGAATTGCCTATTCAGCACGTGAAGACGTGGAGGCCATACAGTCCTAGGCAATAACAGCACAATAGCATGGATGGTCTGAAAGTCCTACTGATCCACAAAGATTATGTTATTATGTTCCTCTACTATAATACATGAATTTTTGCATGCAAAAATATTTTTTTTTCCTAGTGGGATGTGTAAAATAAAGTTCTTACATGTTTTTGACTACATTTGATTCATCATGTAGTTTAGTCAGGACATTCTCAAATTTAAGAAAACAAGACCTAAGCCAACCAGCTGTTGAGTACTCCCAGAAGGGAATCAAAGGGAGCAAACACCTCTTAAGCAGACCTGTAAACAACTTATTTACTACCACAGAAGACTAAAGGATGAAGAAACACAGCATTTAAAGAGAGAGGATGCTCACAATATCTAATAAGACAGGGAAAAGTGAAGGATGGACAGAGACTGGCTGTGGCCTTGGGTTTGGCCCATGGCTGTGTATAAAATCCCTCTAGGTGTTCTCCGATATGTCTACTCACCTAGCCCTGCATTCTATTTAGGTATTAACTAACCTTGCAAGAAAACAAAGCTCAGATGAGCAGAACTGGTGTTGCTTTCTTACCTTGGGTCAGTGAAACTGGCTTCTGACAACATGGTCACAAACCTAACTGTATAATGTCAGTGGAAAGCAGCAGAATTAAGGAGCCATGCATACCCTCTCCATTCAATAAATTCAGTTTATTTGGTGTTATTGGGTACTTGGCCAGCATGTTCTGCAGAACCAGAGGTGTTTGTGTGAAGGTGAACTTCCTATATAAGCTGGAACTGGGGTGGGGAGGCAAAGGGTGACACTAAGTACTAGGTTTTGTTTACCTTCCACTGGGTACCAGCGCTTGCTGAATGAGAACTCCATAGTCACAGCCTGACCATGATCATTTTTGCAAAGGGAGAATAAACCAGGAAATTTAAACCAGTCCTCAAGGTGACAAATGGTGCCAGAAGAAACACCCATGTGTCTCCTACATCTGCTTCATGTGCTTTTCCACTTGCTCACTCTTGGGTTGCCCACAGGTGTAGGTCAGGTCAGAGTCACACCAGGTATTCTGAGTGGGTGCCACCTCAGCAGCTGGAAGGAGTAAAGGAGTAAAAAAGAAATTTGGAGTAAAAAAGAAATTTGGAGCAATTCTCCTGTGAGCCACAGTTTTCTGGGCAGCCTCTCTAATTCTGAGAACTCAAAGACTCTCCCAGAAATTTAGGAGCCTCTGTCTGTTGTTTCAGCGGACTCCCAGGGTCAACTGTGAGTGGCTGCAGGAGGTGAAACTTTAAGCAGACTACAGCCTTATAAAATTTCAGCAGACACATACATGAAAGCCTAATGATCAGTTTAGCTTGGCTTAATTGGGTTTATGTGTTCAAGGATACCCTGGCAGCTACTCTGCGAAAAAATTAAAGCTGAAACAAAATTTTTGTTCATCTAATGGAGAACCTGAGCCTACCTCTGCATGAGAGGCAGCTCTTAGCTGACTCCTTGTAGTTGGGGAGATGGGCTGAGCCCAAATATTTCACTGTTCATCAGCCATAAACTCTGTTTTGGGGGAGTGACAAAGCTCTGTGCTTGGGAAGCTGGTGAGCTGGCTCAGTGCTGGTTACTCACTTTTTCTCTGCCTTTCAAGTCTCATCCACCCATTGCAAAAATGAGTCCATGATGAATAGACTTTTGAATTGGCTTATAATTGGTTATTCTACTCTATAATATTAATTTTCATCTTCAACCGTTCATTGATTGAGGAATACTGGATGTGGATTGTTAGTTTTCTTTGTGACACTTACATTGAAGAATGATTTGGAGAGCATGTTACTGCATATTGATGACATTCTCCATCTCTTATGTGTTTTTAGAGTCTTTCTCTTTGCTTCTTTGGAAGAAGCAAATTTATCTTCCAAGGCTTGCATATTTTACCTATTTTTATTAACTATTATTAGCTTTTTAAAATGCTGAAGAAAAATAACAAAACATCCAACTATTTTAAAATGAAGAAAACTCCCCTAAAAAAGAATTAGTCAGCTTTACCACTGTTACCAGTCTGTCTGATTTGCTTTCAAATATTTCCACTTCTCTGTCCATGCTGCAGTATTTCCAGGTGTATAGTAGTGTCCTGACATCTTGGGCATTCTTGCAGACCACAGTGAAGCTGAAACAGGAGCATTTACAATCAAGATAATTTATGCTAGTCAGCTCACTGCAAAATGCATTAATATAATGGGTTATGCGAACACTTATGAACTAATAATGCCCTGAGATCATCCATAATATGGGAATTCAACAAACAGCAGTTTGCAGCCCACGACTGGAAGAGATGACTCAGTTTGATCTCTCGGGAAGGCTGACATTGTCACTGTTACATGCAAAGTGGAGAATGGCACTGATGGCTGCTCCATGTGAGCATTTAGTGGCCTGGGCACTCCTGCAGCTCAGGGAACACTGCTCCTCCCTTTGGCACAGCTGTTCCAAGGGCTTCAGGGACTGTGCCCCCTCATGTGAGTTGCTTTTGTGGGGAATTTTTCTGTCAGAGCTGCTTGGTGGCTTTCATGCAGTCACACCCTGTGAAATAAGTTTATCCTGCAAGTGCAATAACCTGCTTTCAAACTCCCCTTGATGGTTTAATTTCAAAAAAGAAGCATCACAAGGCTGTACTCTTTGCACCTCAAACTCCCATACTTTTAACCTTTTGCTGCAAGAGCCTGCCAAATAATGTAGCTTTGTTCATTTAAAATTTTGTTTATTTTATCATTGTCTTCCAAGAAGTGGCAAAATTAATTTTAATTAAAATATGTATTTAGGAAACGTTCAACCAACCACACACATAACCACATGCACAGCTTGATTTGCTGCTGGGGTGAACCATGGTATGCCAAGCTTCAGCCTGAAGCTAATTTTTTACAGCCAAGTTATAAATCCCTGAAAAGAGGGTTTTATTGTGGAAATGCTGACAGAACCATAGTGGTGCTACTGGCTGCCTCTCTAATTAGTTTAAAGAATGGAAAGTTGTATTTTGCCATATGTGTTAAACCCTCTTTTCCTGATGTTGCTGGTTTATGCTGAAACGACATGATTAATTTGATGTTATTACAAGATTGAAAAGATGAGTTTTTTGCTGTCATGAGAGGTACTTCCAGGCAGCAAACTGGAATTGTACTTTCAATTATATAAATATTAAACGGTGCAATTTTGATTTGGTTTTGGTGACAGTAGCAGATCCCTGCTGTGTTCACTCTACTTTGAAGATGATGTGGAGTCCACATGGTGTTTCTTGCATGTTTTCCAGAGACTACTTTTAAATTCCTTCAATAAAAGTTACTTTTATTCCTGTTTAAGTGTTTTGTGGTAATGTTTACAGACAAACATCCTGTCAGCAGACTAAAGTAAATAAAAGACGGGACACCAGTAACATAAAACACATCATTTTACTACTGTTCTCCCACCACCTGCACTCCGTCTTCGCCAGATCTCCCCATGTGTAATTATGCCTACCTGCTCTGGCTTCCACGGATTTCAACTTTTGCAGTGTACAGGGAAGGTGGCAGAAGCCATTTACCCAGCCACTTTCATTGTCTGCTGCAGGGTTGCTGTAGTATCCCTGGAGTCAAGCAACTTCTGTAATTTACCATCTCTTCAGCAATAAGTAGTAATTTTTTAACTAAGGCTCTGTGGCTGTGCATCCTATTGCAGTGCTTACCAGCTCCTGCTAACAAGCCCACACCTCATACACCAGCTACCCATGACCAGTAACAAAGGAACATTCCTTCCTCCAAAGGTAGGGCAAACGTAAGGAAAATGAATAGCTGCAATTATAAGATTACACGGTCTCATGACATAGCAAGCATGTCTTAAAAACATGCATAATTACACAAAAACAAGTCTACCCACTGATTTAAATGAGACAATGACGTGATTAACTGCTGTGCTATACTTTCATTTTCCTAAGTTGTTTGCTTGGTTGTTTTGGTTTTTTTTTCTCCTAATACAGTACACAGGGTGTCTGAAAAATGTTACTCACAGTTGCTATATAATTGCTGTTTCTGCTATTGTTAGTGTGCTGGGGCTGGGCACAGACCTGTGCATCAGGGGAGGGCTGTAGTGAGGGTCTAAAAACTCATGTGTATTTGTTTAAAAAATACTGCTATTCCTTCAAGGGCCTACAAATCCTCATTAGTTATTATACTGTCAGGAAAAAGTGTTATATTTACACCTGAAAACAAGCCATTGCAATCCCTCTCTCCTTTTTGGATAAAACTGTAACTTCCTAACAATGTGTCCTGTTGTAGTCAACATTATGCTATTTGGCACGACAAGGATTAATTGAGAGACAATAAGAAATTAATCTATTCTCTTTCTTCCAGTCCCTGCTTTCTACTCCCATCCATTTGCAAGGAGTTCCTATGTCTGGTACTTGACAGTACCTGCAAAGGCTTTGACACTGAATTTAGTATGTCTGCTGGGATTACACTAAAGGCAACAGTGGATTATTCTCTAAGTGCTAATCCTTAATGCAGAAATTTGTGCTTGTTCAGCAAAGCAAGGTCTCAATTTCCTTTCTTCTTTGTATTTTATTTGCTGCCACCTAGGTGGGAGGCAGCCTCTCAGGAATGACCCAATGGGCTGGTGCATCACAATTTGACTCAACCAGATCTGACCCAAGAAGCAGTGCTCAGAATTAGATCACAGTCTCTGCATGCATTAAGATCTGCAACCTACAGTAGCTCAGCTAGTCTGCTGAGCAACCAGACTGGCTCTGATTGAAATTACCATTTTGATGCTCTGACCTTCAAATCTCTTAATAAAGCAGAAAACGACTTGTCCGCTTGTCCTTCTGGCTCTGGGGAGGCAGAGTGGCACCAGCTGAGTGAGCCAATACAAGCTTTAACTTAATGCATGCTCCCAAGCACAGCACCAAGGCAAGAAGGGAAAAAAAATTGAAGAGGCTGGTCCTCCTTCAGAGCAGGGGCTGCTGCCACTGTCACACACAGACAGGGGTCCTGCCAGTGCTTTGCTAAATGGCCAGTAACAAACACCTCCTGCTTCAGTACCTGGGTACAGTTTAAAACCCACCACCAATCCCACACTGCAACACTCACTCCAAATACTTTGTACTTACATAACCACGTACAGATGTCTGGCCACTCTGGATCTGTGAGCTCCTCTTCACAGCTCAGAGGAGAAGGAATGGAAATGGGGGGTTTCTTCAAAGGTGGTGATTGTAACAAAGGGGAATAACTTCTGTGCTAATCTGGAGATCACATATAAGGTACACAGACTCAGTGATACCCACTCCTAGGGCAGTTGTACCACATGGAGCCTGGAGGAAAAGACAACCTCATCTCTGAAAAATAAATTCTTCCTTTACCTGTTGTGTCACCATTTGATATTAAGAAGTAGGTAAAAGCTAGTGGTCTGGCAAAAGCAAGAGAGGATCCAGTGAAATAAACGTGGTTATTTTATATCTGTTTGCATTGATTGCATTTCCAGGAAAAAAACAGGAAAATAACAAAACAACAGTTCTCAAGGACAGTAGATGGCAAGATTCTTTTTCAGCCAAGAGATATAAAAATAATTATGTCATACTCTATGCAAAAATCACTGAAACAAGCTACACCCATTTCCCTACAGACATGCTCACAAAAATAAATAACCTTTTTGCATGAAACCAGTCATCCTGAAATTCAAAGCAAAAGGAATAAAACAATTTGCCAAGGTCTGTTGTAAAACAAAAATAATTTTTTAAAAAATTGAAGAAATAGTAGAAGCAAATTGAGAAGACTGGTAAAAATACAGATGAAATGCATAGATATGTGAGAAAAGATTTTATGTTGCATTATCCATGAAGCTGATAACTGGATCTTATTTATTAAACATTGCCATTATTAAAACTAAAATATATTGATGTTTTTCATGAGAATCTACAAGTACTTTTATTGCTTTGTAAAATACTATTGAATTTTACTCTATAAATCTAATCTGTGTATAGATTTTAAGGGTGTTCACTTACATATACTTACAAGCAAGCATAATTAATTTTGAAATGTACCATTTTTTCTTTTAGTAAAATCCAAATCTCATCCATTGCAGCTGACCTAGTTTTTAATATAAAAATCTGTAAATTGCAACTTAGCGTATCTAAATAACTTTGGTCTGGAAATTTTGTAGGAGTAGAACTTGATTCATTATATTTCCAGTAATACCTAACTTCAGCCTTGGGGAAATGCACTATATGCATCTTTCCAATGCTACTTACTCTTTCAGACGAAAATAGTAAGAATAATAATTAGTACTTTTACTATAGTATATTGTCAAAGTGGATGAAAAGGATGATTAAGTAAGCACTGAAGAATTGCCTGAAACCTGTATCAGTGTTCCAAAGAGTTTGATAAGCTGTTAAGAGAGGAGCTGGTTTGGTTTGATTAATTCTCAAGAAAGGTTCAGGTTGTTGTAACTGACCGCACATAAACCCATGACGAAGACCTGGTGGGTGCACATTCAGGTTTTTGATGTTTGAGGAGAAGTTACACACCACCAATTCCCTGGGAAAGCAGGAACTTCTGCATAGAAGATAAATGACCAGAGAACACAAAGTGCCTCTAAGGGGTGGAGCATTTTGTTTGTCCCAGATGCAAAGAGCATTACAGGTAAAGATCCTGAAGGTGACATCCCGCTGGAATTTGGGATGGGTTCAGTCACACTACATTGACAACAGCTTCAGGGAAAGGGCTTTGTGCCAGCAGAGGCACTGTACCAGAAGGGACAACAGACAGGAAACATCCAATTCCTACACGTCTCATATCCATTACTCCTCCTGCTGCCTACGAGTACTGTGAGCAGGAAAGCCAGCAGGGCTGTAAGGGCAGCCTGGGCATCTCCCCCACCCCTTTGCAGGGTCCCAGCCAAGAGGCTCTCCATTCCCTGGTGCTCCTGCAGTGGAGCAGTGCAGCATTTCTGTGCCTCCTGTTGCTGCAGCCAAAACTGCATCACAGCTGGGCTGTGAGGACCTCACCTACCCTTCTTGGGTGGTAAACTGAAACAGAGGGAAAAATTATATGTGTAGAGAGCACTAAACTCACTTGAGATGAGGAAGGCAGCAGTTTTCCTCCAGAAATGTACCTGGGTGAAACTGCAGGCCACCATGGCTCCAGCTCCAGTCATCAACATCTTGTGGCTCCCACGCACCAAACCAGCAGTGTCCTGACACCAGCACAGAAATAAGATGGTTTTTAAAAGGCTCTGATGCTTTGTTCTTGGAGTCACAGAGGTTTATTTAGTTTTTTTTCACTGTAACCAATCATGCATAGCAAGTGACTTTTGTGGACCCAAAACTAGCAAAGCAGGGCTGTTATATGCTTTTTGTTTCCCTCCAGAAAAATTATTATATACCTGAGACTTCTCTCAGGATGGGAGTGCACCATAAAAATTTTACATGGGTATTAGAACTCTAAAAGCACTGAGATAACAAGCCCTGTATTTGAAACAATATATAAATCCCATATTAGAAGTGGTGTAGTGGAGGTTCAAATGTTCACTCGAAAAATTAAGGACCACTAACTCTAAACCCAACTGAAATCCAGGGAGCTGGGAATACCAGAGTCATTATTAGCAAAGGTGTGTCATCCACAATGAGTTGGGGTGATCAAAGATGAAAAAGGTTCACCCAAACACAAACAGGATTTAGGAGCTGCACATGGCCGTGCATGGGGGCCAGCAGAGCAGGGCAGTGGGCTGGACTCAGTGGTGTTCTCATAGCTGAACGAAGCAGATGAGATGCAGACTTCCCATCCCTCTGCCAGCTTCCTGCCATCCTTGGGTGACCCTGCTCCTCCCCGTGCCACACACCGACTCATGAGCCTGTGTCCAACCTCAAAATCTTCTCCTTACTCACACTGGGGCCCCATGCAGATGGAAGAGACCATGGCAGCCTGGAGCCTCTTCTCCAGTTCTCTGTTCCATCACCTTCACCGAACTCTGTGTCATATCCCTTCAGGATGGTGCAGGTTCCCTGCAGGGCAAGAATTGGCGCTGGCTACCCCGCATACTTCTTCTCAGTATAAGGTCAAAATTTGGCACAAGTGAGCCTCCAAACGCACTATGCATAGAAATATTTAGAATTTCTTTGTAGGCAGATCTCACTGGTAATGTGTATCAAACCTTAACTGCACAGTAGCTCAGAACGTAGCAAATTTTTTTGTAATTGGACTGCGTATTGTCTCCTGTACTGGTACCTACAGCCTGAATCTCCCTGTTTACCCTTTCTGTACCATTTATCCCTCTGCAAAAGAATTGCTAAGTGGATCCAGCATATGCCATTCTAATCCAACAGGCTTTTACCTCCATTTTATATTCTTGCTCCACAAGCACAAGCCACTGTTTTAGGGAGTCAGGTTTATATGGAATACACAGTGAGTGCTACTCAACACTGCTTCTACTGAACGATATGATAACTCTTCTAGCTCTTTGTTAATCAACAGGCAAAATATGCTTCAATAAGCAGAAAATTCATTACCCCAAAAATGAGTAGGAAGAAGAAAATACTTAGTACTATGCTTTCCTTCTGTTCCTTTTGAAAAAATTTAATGACATGATCCAAATGTCTAAAACATTTATGAAAAACATGTGAAGCTATAATCTGTATCCTTTTCTTTTAGGGCTCTTTAACAGACCTTCTGAGAAATCCCAGAGATGTTAGCCAACCCATTAAGGGTAATGAATCTTGGCATGAAAGAACAGCACAGCAGCAGCTACACATGAAGCAGCCTATACCATAAATTATCTCAAATACAAACCAAATTCCCCTTGTTTATCAAGTATACAAAGCACCAGCATTCAAGATTCCCTCCAAAAGTGCTGGACTGTGTGTAATATTACTCATAGCATAACAAGGTCTAGTTCTGTCATTGCAATTGCTTCTTTCCTCAGATGATAAACTACAGACATGCAGCAATAGGAAGGCTATCCAGAGAGATAAAAATATCAACAGGTTTGACAAAAACTCTGGGGCAACTGCGTGAAGAGGTGAATAAATATCACTGCAGATGTCTTTGAAGTATTTAATTAAGTCACCATTGCTGACAGAAGTTCTTTGCTGGTGCAGCACAGTGCGGCCCTGTGGACATCAATGCTGAGAATGGGTTGATTAAGGGTAACTAAAGATCAGAAAATAGCAGAGAATGCGCAAAGCCCACCATTCTGCATGGAAATACGTATATATCACAAGCAATTCCCCTTAGTGCCAATATTTACCTGCCTCTGCTACCTCTGAGAAGGAATCCCCACTTGTGTGTCTGGGACGTTGCTAAATCTATGAAAATAGCCCATTTTAGCACAGCCCTGCTTCAGCTATGCAGAAATCATCCCACCAAAGGTCTAAGGGATGATCAAAATCTCCAGGAACCAGAATACAAGTCTGGAAGTCATAAAGGATTAGAAGCACAGAGGTTGCTGAAGAAGGAGCTCTTGCCTTGGGTCCCACAGGCATGTATTTTTAGGCAGGCAGGCAATGCTGACATGATGTTCTGCCAGAAGTTTAGCTGTGGTTTGTAAATGTATTTATTTAGAAATGCAGTGGAAAACTCATCCTGTACGTGTTGCATTTGCACATCAAATAATGCTGGTTTGGTGGGTCTTTCTGACTGTATTTCAGCAGTCCAAGTTTCCCTGCCTTTTTAAACAGCATAACTGGCAAACTGTAGGTGAGGTGATTTCCCTTAAACACCTGAGGTACAAGGTTATCAAAATTGGATGTTCTTCCCAAGGAAAGAGGTGAAACCAATGTTGTTTGAGAAATGTATGACCCTGTAAATATAATGTTTCCTGTGCTAGGGTTATCACAGTTTTACACTTAGGATGCACATTACACTTTCACTGACTGAAAAGTCAGCCAGAGACTCTGGATATGAAACTGAGCACCAGGGTAGGTGGCGCTTCTGGAAGTCAGTCCTACAGCGCAAGGAAAATGGAAGCATTTATCTATCAGATTCCTTGAGAGAAGATTGTAATTAATTGAAAGTCCTTGGAGGTTTTCAGTGTTAGAAACAATTCCCAGGGAGGAAGGTATCAGTACACAGTCACAAAAAAGCTGCTGACAGGTATGGGCTGTATATCAAAGATTTCTGCAATGTCTATCTGCCATTAGTACCATATAATTTGAGAATTTGTATTTTTCTGACAAGCAAATACAGTATACACTTATTGTGTATATTTATATATACAGAATATCCATCTCCTAGTATCTACCACCTGTTTACACACACACATAAATGACATCCTTTTAGAACTTAATTACAGTCAAATTTGAGCATCTGCAACATCTTTTTTGTGATTACGTATTTCTTGAAAAGACTTCTTTTGTATAATTATTACCACCCCTTAAAAATTATCCCATGGAACAACAATGTATGAAGCAAATGCAGTCAATAAGAACATAAAAAAATGTTAAGGATTTCCACAAGACTCATGCTACCTGGGAATTTGTTATCTCTTGTAGCTAAAAGATTCTGTTAGGATTTGTGTATAAGTCATGTTAGTTTTCTGTGGCAGGCTTTGTACATAACAGCAAGTTTCTTGCTAATTCAGGGCAAAAAGTCATCTTTGGAGCAGTTGCCCCAGCAGGAGGATAAAAGATGATGGTTGGTAATTACATCAGGTTTGCACTGGTGAGCAGATGTTCTTGCAGATAGATTTTGGCTGGCATTTACAGAACATCACTAGTGAATCTCATGATAGCATTGGAGGAATGGTGCCACAAGTAGATGGAGCTGCCTGCTTTTAATAAAAAGATTTTGCGCAGAAGAAATAAATTAAGAAAGAAGTGAAAAGTCTACAAAACAAACTACCTCACAAACTGTTTTTTGGGTTTTTTTAAAGAGTTAGACTCAACTCTGAGTAACCTGAATGTGGCCCAGCCAGCTAGACCTTGGCTTAATAAGCTATACATGGTACCAGTTCTCAGTATCCGGAGGGGTTACAGTGCTCTGCATAGGGCCAATGTTAGAGAAATGGAGGCAGATTCAGGGCTGGGGGACATGGGACCAGCAAAGAACTAGAAAGCTAAGAATACCCCTGACCTGCCGAAGACTGACAGCAGTTTGAAGAAAACTGGACAGCAACCAAAAATTCGACATAAAAGTTGTTAGAAAGAGAACTCAGCTCAACTTACGTGCCTGACCTTATAGTGATAGAAGCAATATAATGGGGAAAAAGGATTCTACTTACATCTTCGTAGGCAATTCCAAACGTTTAAAAATATTACCTAGTTGTAAATCAACATTATTCACTGCTGGGATGGAGAAGCATTATTTCCTTCACTGTATGTTTAGAAAATGAGCTACTTGGCTGCAAAAACAAAATTGTAGCTCAAAATATCCCACTCTCAACCCTGTGCTCAGTCTGTAGATAGGTTTCTGAACAGTCCTTTTTTAGGTGTTAAGCTCAATGTAAAAGACAAAACGGTAAAAATATGCCACAATCTGGGAAATTCTCAGCATTTCTACCAAAACAAACTTCTGAAGGCTGAACACATTTTTAAATCAACCAATTCAATGTAACTTTCTAGAAACTTTTTGTGCATTGAATAATGGAAATATAATATCATAACTGGAGCTGGACTCCTGATACGACTGTGCTGTGGGCTGCCAGAATGTCTGTTAATGGAAAGATTTATTGACAAGAAGTGTTTTAAAAACAGGCCATTTACAATTAGATTAGAACCATTCCCCTTCCTTCTACCTATCCTCAAGAATGCTGACTTTCAAAATCCTCTCTTTATTGTGTTGGGTGAACAATGCTAAAAAAAGCTGCAAACCTGTCCTTACTGGCAGGTGCCAGCTTGCAGAATCAGATATGTGAGCTCCACTCGCTGTATCCTGAACAGGGCATCAGACACTGCAAGAAGCGTCAGATGGAGTTTCCTGTGCAACACCAAGGGTGTTGGGAGCAATAAAAGAGACTGTGTGGTTGCCATATGCTCTGCTTTTAGCTCTAAGTTCCAAGAGGGAAAATTTAGTCCATCAGTCAAATTACAATAAATTCAGAAGATTTCTTATGGCATCCAGGGCTAATACATGCCTTGACTGCAGCTAAAAGTGTTGTTTATTATACTCACTCCAGGACTGAATTTTTCTGCAGTTCTTCAAGGTGAAGAACTGTGTCACTGTCATGAGAAAGATCTGAATAAGACGATGCTTAGAGCAAGGCTGCTAGAAGAGAAAGTATCCAGAATGGGAAGGGACAAACCAGCAAGTGCTTACATGTTGAAAACTTGAATTTAAAAAAGTAAATTAAAAATAGCCTCAAAATATCTCTCTCAAATAATCCTCTTTTATTCCTTTCTCCCAGTTTTGAATTGAACGAGATAACAGGATTGCAGTGAGGAGGATATGGCCTCAAGGTCCACAGTGGAACCATGCTGATGCTGGGGACTCTGATCAGTATAGATTTCTAGAAGGAGAAAGCAAGCAGCCCATCTGAGTCCCATATCTGTAGGGTCACTGCTCACAATGTGTGTTTGCCCAAACAGCTGGAAAGCTGGAAGACAAGAGACAGCCTTTTCTCTCAAGTTTACACTTAGGTGACAAGCTTTTTTTTTTTTTTTTCAAATGTGTTTGACTCCTCCACCTAAGGAACAATTTGGTTATTCTCAACAGTATGGTTTGCCTTTACAGACGTAAAACACAAAAAGGAATGCAGCAACTCACTAGGCTAATACCTAATTCAACTGTGGTTTTCTCATGGTCTCTCCTGTCCACTGTTGAGGTGAGCTCATTCTGCCCTGCTTCCTTTCAACCCTCCTCAAGTGCACTGAAGTGCAACTTGTTCAGTTTTCCTGGGAATCTACAGTCTGATAAAGAAGAAGTGCAATTCAGGGGTACAATTCAAGTATCATATGGAAAATCACCCCAAGGAAAGCAAGAGGATAAAGAACCAAAAAGCAGAGGATAAAGGAAAGGTTGAAAGCGCTTCGCTTCAAAAAGACAAAATGAGATCACCTTGGTTACTGTGTGATCCACACAGTGTGTTCTTGACCTTTTTTGAAGAAATGGTACTCGATTCACCATAACATCGCCTATATTTGTAATAAATCAAATTACAAATGTCACTTATTAGAACATTGAGGTTCAAGTGACTGAGAATCATTTATATTATTAAATGCTTGAAAATAATTTGATTTCACCATGGACCTATAGCATAGTTCTCATTACACAGAAGTGCTGCATATTAACATTCAAAGAGTTTCTGGAGTGGCTCCTAATCACAGGCTGTTAATTACTGTCATTACATTTGACTGCTGAAGAGACTAACCGAGGAATCGGTCTCATGATCTTGGTATTTGAAAGTGATCTTCACCAATAAAAACACATCAGACCTACAGAAATTGCAAATTGCTGAATTTGCTGACGCAGTGGAAAATTCTGCTGACTATAAGTACCCATCTGGTGATAGATGCATTCTTGACACAGTTTCAGTGTTTGGACTTAGGAAATAATGAGTATCAATGTCCTAGCTAGGGAATATGCAAAGATGAAGGAGCTCTTTGTATCGTTAATTAAGGAAAGTAGTAGCAGAGCTCGTTCACAGATAAGTGACTGTACATAATAATCATGTATTTATGTGAGGAATGGTTATGCTATATTACTATAGTAGCAATTAGGTTTTCACAAAGTAGTTTTATTAAAAGGCATACTTACATAATAAATAAACAACTAATTTCCCTGGCAGATTAACTACACATGGCTTAAAATGGTCACCATGCTAAGTGAAACATATAGAGGCAGATTCTTACAAATGCAAAGGTGCAAAAACATGCTTACAAGTGAACATATATTTCACTTGAAAGTCAAAAACTTACATGCATGCATTTCAGGATGGATGCCTCTGTGAAAAGCAGACCCATACACAATTTTTGCTTGAAAGAAAGACTCAAGCTTTCTGTACTCAAGCAACATGGAAGGCTAGCCTTTAAACAGCCCCAAGCAAAGAGAGGAGAGGAATCTCTTGAAAATGCCAGACACCCCACTTAGAATCTGAACCTGACGATGTGAGAAATCTTTCCTGTGGGGTCTTCTAACATCTTTTCTTAGCTTGGTCTTTAATTTACAATAAAAAGAACAAGGAGGGGAGATCTCTATTTTCATCCATATGGCAGGGAACCATTAACATGCTTTCTTTGATACAGAATAGGCCTATAGAATTTGGAATTAATATATTGTTTCTATTATTTCTCACATAATTCTTAATTATATCCAAAACACTGCAATGACATAGCAAAGCCAAATGCTCTAGTATATTAATATTTCATAAAAATATGGTTTAACACTTTTTCAGTTCATGAATTATCTGTAAACAGACAACTGCCTTCTTGAATACATTCATTATTGGAAGTTATTGTACTATAACGCAAGGAAATAATTCCTGATTAGTTGCTTGTTTACAAAATAATTCATTGCAGATACTCTATATTCCTCTTGATGGCATGCTGCAAAAGCCAACAAGCTTTTCTGGACAGAAAAAGGGTTTCTGCACTTCTGAGATGATGGTCACCTACAGACAACATATTGAGAGTTTTGCATGCTATAAATCTTTAGGAACTCAAAAAATTCTATTACACTCCAAAGAAATGCAATCTCTTTTTGGGTGTTTTCAGTAACCTGCATGGGAGGGGAGTACACTGGGAATAACAGCTCAGAAAACTGTGTGCCAAAGTAGCATATAAATTTAGTAAGTTCTCCTTCAAAGTAAATTAATGTTCTCTATTGTCCATGCCATGCTGATGGACAAATACAGATTAGGATACAAATCCTGCCTTTGAACATGCACATGAAGCTCCTGTTGTGTACCAGTTTAATGAACACTGTTTATTTTCTGTAATTGATTTGAAATTTCTTCAAAGACATTCTTTGAAATTACTCTGGCTACAAGGGAAACCCTCCTCCTCATCCACAAGAGGTGTTCCAGGACTTCAGGGGAGCCAAGTTTAAAAGTTGAGATACCTAGATAGTTTGAGGTGGTGGTGGCGTTTTGGGCTTTGTTTGGGTCCCCTGCCCCTACCATCCCACAGATTTGGAGCAATACAGTAACAGTAACTTTCAGATTATCTCAGTGGAGATGGATCAAGTGATATTGGCATGATTTGACACTGAAGAACCTTAGTATCTAGAAATTTAAGGAATTTTGGGCATCTACATCTTCTTTTCATAGTTCTAACTTTCTCTGGAACATAGAGAACTAGAACTCATCTTAGCCTGGTACAAGCGAGTACAACCTAGGTAAAGCCCAGGTAACTTTGAGTCATGTGTCTAGTTTGGCTTGTAGAAATGGCTCTGTATCATCAAAATAAACTTACTAAAGTTTAAAAAAAGTAAAGAACAAAATATAGATATAGACACTTTTACAAATATTTTATACACTGAGAATTATCTGTGACTACTTTGTTCCTCCCAAGGGAAGCCTGAATTACTGTCCTTGGCAGGCTACCCATGAAAATGGGATGACAATATCAATAGATCCAAATAAAAGTTCTGAATTGCCAAATTCTTTGTGCTTACACCACAGCCACAGCAGCACTTTAAATAAATAATCAGAGAAAATGATCTGCAGAGTAATGTTCTTTTCCCCTTAGGCTCAATGGAGTAGTGCTTTTGAGGTCTACTAAGTCACTATTAGAGATGTTAAAAAAATACTGATTGCACCATTGGATGAAAAGGGATATTTTTAAGCAACATTTTTTCAGTTCTTGGGCAGCTCTATTTGCCAAGGTTATGGATTTGCCTTTGCATGCCACCACTGTGTTTCAAAGTGGATGCAAAGGTGTAGGTGAGTGTCTGAGGCATGAAGTTACTACATAACAAACCCTGTGCCTTTATCATTTCATGGGAAAGTAAAAGCAGCTTAAGTAGCCTCTGTCATCTTCTTTTTCCCTACTGGAGAACTTCCACAAAGCCTCATCCTGGAAAGAGAGAACTTTTCATCTGCCAAGTCTCCTCCCAGTGGAGGAGACTTTGCATCTGCAGAGTCTCCTCCACAACGCAAATGGCTGTGAGAAGGTTCCAAATCTAGCGTGGAGATTTCCTCTCCTTGCCCTTTCCTGCAGGATTTTCTGCAGCAACAAGGATTTAGACCACACAGATTTGGTAGGATTTTGTTGCTGCTGCCAATATTTTGTGCTACTAAAAAGATGCAACAAAGTTCATTTATAAAATCACATACATGGGAGAAGCTTAAAGCATTCCAGGAGCCCCGCGCCCCTGCACTGAGGCAACTCTACATTTAGCTACAACGATGGCTAAGCAGCTTCTGGTAACCACTGAGAATCCAGGGACTATGTAAAGACCTGTAAGAGGCAGCAAAGACAAGCAAGCTGTTTTATCAGCAAGCTGTATTCCCACCATGAGGGGCCACAGGTGATAAAGGCTTTTGAAAATTGCAAAATATTGAAAGTTACTGCTCTTGATCATTCCCAAGACATGATTTTCTCTATTTTAAAAGAAATATTCTCCTGAGAAAAACTACACAGCCAATTCTACTGTTTTTCTGTGCATGGCGCTGTAACTTTTCCCCCCAAATATTTAAATTTTCTCTGAACAAGTGAAATACAAGGTATTTTTCTACTAATCTATGCAGACATTGTGTATTCTGTACTTTTTATTTCTTCATTATTGAGAGTAACTGTAATTATTTTAAAAGATAGGTTATCCAAAAATCAAATTAATTTTTACCTCTTCTTAGTGTTTCCTTTACTTTGTTATGTTGCAGAAATAAGATCAAGCTGCATTATTTAATATTTGCTGTGGACTTTCAGTAAGTAATCTGAAATATTTACTAAGATTTGCTGCTGCCACAGAAGACGATGTTCCAGACGCCAAAGCTGTCCCAGCTCTGTTTCTCAGTAGGAGGTGCCTGTGGCTGTCACAGTCCCTCCTGAGATGTGGGTTACCCTTGGTCCCACTCAGTGATGTAATGGCTCCCTCTCTTGAACCTTTCCCTCATGTTTGAAGCCAGGCTTTCCACATGGAGCCACAAACCAGCCGAGCCCTTCACAGCTGCCCCAAGCACAGAATTAGCTGTCTGTCACCACAGGGGTGGCACTGTAGGTGATCAAAATGAGATGGTCTCATCAAAATTCCCAGTAGTGCCTCAGCTTACTCAAACTGCATCCTAATCATTTCACACAACTAAACTACCCATCTTCTTGTCTGGTTTGGATCTTTGCTGCAGGCTGCCTGTGTTGTGCAAAGCTTTGTCCATACTAAAGATCTAGCAGGGAAAATGACACTTCTTTCCAGGTGATAGAAGGATGATCAACGAGCCAAATATGTGCTTGGTCACCATGACACGTGACATTTAGAAGAAACTACCCTTTCTGTCCTTCTGACCCATCCTCTATTTGCATGGAACTTTTGTCCATTTAGCTTATGTCATTTATTAAATCAGCAAAGTATTGCACAGTGTTTAAAACACAGCAACTTTATTGCTAAAAATAAGACTGTATATTATTCAAATAAGATTAACTGTAAATTAAAATGGTAAATTTCAAGATGAAAGATACCTGCATGTGTTAAATGATTTCTTGATCACGTTAGAGTCTCCACTGGAGTAGTCACTTCACAGAGTTCAAGTAATTAAACACTATTTCTTTCATTGCAACCATAAGTTATATGTCCTTTTGGTCAAATGTGATTTTTGTGGGTTGTGGTTACCCAGATTGTTCTCAGTGATAAATTTTTCCTGCATAATTGATTAAATATCTGTTTGCCAGTTTATCTTGTTAAAATATGTTTGTTCAGCGTGGATGACTGCGAAGAATGGAAGGCAGGAAGAGGGTAACAACGTGACAGTTAAACATGTGCAGAAGAGACCTGCCTCAGGCAATCTTCATCTTGCAAGACCCTGCCTGGAAAACGGAGGTGTTGCCCAGAAAAAGGTTTCATCAGGGACCCTAAGGAGAGCAGTTTGAGGATTGCAACACAGGCAGTCAGCCACAAACACAGACAAAATGCTTTGGTTAGCTCAGGGCACATTCTGAACATACAAATCAATGACAATTAAAGCAGATTATGAAAAAGCAATAGTAGATGGTTGGGTCTTTGTGTGATTAAAGTGAGCTGAAAGTGCAGGGCCAGATTCTTCCCATATGCTGATGGGTTAGAGATTACTGTAACTCTGAGAAGGAAAAGTCTCTCATTTTCCTGGGGACCTTTGAACCCGTTCCTGATGGGAGATCACTTAATGACTTGGGGGGCACTTTTATTATTGAGACTCTGCTGTAGCTGCAGGTGTAGTTACTCAACTGCCCATGCTCAGACAAGGCACATTGCTGTAGCAACTCTTGTAATTTTTTTTTAGGATACTTTGGGCCACTTTTAATGTATCTTTGATTAGCCTGTTTCTGCAAATGATCTTACAAGAATCCAAAGGCCACAAACATTGCCTGAAAGTATAAACTGGCTTAGGACAGATGTCCTCCTGTATCTGTACTTCCTCTCCAACAGCTCTGGTTCTCTCTGGAAGAGAGTAAAAAAATCTAAGATGTGTGCAGAGTAATTTCTCCTCAGCTATATTAACCTAATTTCCAGTAACCAGCTGTTTATAGACTGGCTATATTGAATATTTTCTCAGGATTGCTTCATTTAATTATTGCCAAATAGCTCAAATATCTATGAATTTATCTAATCACTTTTAAAACATCATTAATAATTTTGGTGTTCAGGATATTCTGTGGAAAGGAATTCCTCAGGACCATTGCTATTTGTACTTGACAGGGCTCTGCCAATCCAAAGAGTCTGACCCATTGACTGGAAGCAATTTTTCTTGAAAGCCAACCACAAGAATAAAGAGCAGTAACAGCCCTAGAGAATCTATCAAATGAGAGCAGTGTGTTTAAGAGAGGCAGTTTCCTTAAAAAGGTAAAAATAACCAGACAGTTTACACAGTTTCCAGTGGAAGAATTATATGTACACTTTGGGAAGTAAGAGAAGTGAGTTTCCACATTTATGAATGAACACAACTGTGCAAAGCCAGGTATAAAAGCAAATAAACTTAAAGGTTCCCTGCTGCAACACAGCAAAATTAGCGAAGTGCTTTCAGCACAAAAATAATGAATGGGCTCAAGGCTTTTGGCTGCAGGGAGGATTCTGGTTCTGGAGATCTGCACAAACTGCAAAAGCTCGAAGAATATTACAGAAGAAAATGAGTTGCAACTAACTAGAGATTATTTTAGAGTGGAAGAAGGTCTGAACAGTTCCATAAAGATACTGAAAGAAAGCTTGAGGATGACAGGATACGTGACCTGAAGAGATTGCTATGACAAGATGCTAAAAATGATATCACAATAAATCAAACCTTCAGCTGGATAGATGAAGTCAACGATGTCTTTCTACACTTAAACTTGGGAAACTGAAATAGCAGATATAACCTACAAATTAAATAGATCAGTGAGGGCAGTATTATTGCTGACTATTCTTATCAATGATCAAATTATTTAGCAATGCAAATGGGGACATAAAGGAGCCAACATAACTCGAGGGATGTTGTGATCCCTAACAATTACATCATTTTCCACTGGCACACAGACTTGCAAACCTGAAAATGAGCCATGCCACAAAAGAAGTTTGATCTGGTGTGTGTGTGTTTGAACAACCACTGAGGCAAAAACTTATGTATAGCCAATATCATATTGAAACAGCATGGACAACACATTGCAGATTAGAAACTGGAGTTATGCAGACTGTAGGTCAGTATAGACTACCAACAGTTTGTGTCAGAACTCAGAAATTAAGAGGGACTACCTGAGCTCAAGTGCACTGTTTTATTGAAGTGTGCCTGACTGCCATGAGCCAGTGTCCTCTACCAGCAAGGATTGCTAGAAACTGGCAATCTACCACAATTCTCTCACAACAGAAAAATATGCCTGCTTATGGAAATGAGAAGACCTTTGTTGCTATAAATGGAACCCATGTTCCTAAATTACCCAAACTTCAGAGCTAAGTGACAATGACACCAAACTGCAGTGGTAGCTGGGAATGGTGGTAGAGGAAAAGGCCAAAGCAGGAAACAAAGACAAATGTAAGTCTTTGCATCATCTTTGAGGATGCAGCAACAGTTGGTCAACACCTCTGTCAACTCTTCAAGATGCAATTCTANATTATCCCAAAAGTCTGGACAATGCTGTCATTCACCATTGCCCAAATTATCTCTGTATTGACTGCAGAAGCCTCTGTGACAGTACCGTAATGGCTAATTACCCAGGATACCTTTGGTACTTATTTTATAGTGCTTTAGAAGAGTTACAAAAAACTCA
>WEKY01002660.1:0-42493 GCA_013390045.1 Picathartes gymnocephalus
TTTATGTCAGTGGCTCTACTTTAGTGCTTATAATTATGCACACACTAAATCACAGTCTTGGTAGATGGATGTTGTTAAATTAGAAGCTCTAAACTCTTTCAAACAAGGCCCTTTGTTAGCCCCTTATTTAGAAGAAGAAAAAAAAGTTGGAGAACATAAGATGAGCATCAGTGACAAGTGATGCTCAGAAGTTTCAATGAAATGAAACACCTCACTTGCACCGATGCCTTTCCTCCTGGCCTTCTCCTTCCTTCTTCCCAGTTTCTGCCATTTCAACCAGGAGAGAGGAAACATAGTACCAAGTGTCAAGATATCAGAATTCCTCTGCAATCTCACCTGGTTGTAATGTGACTCAAGCGGGAGTCATTAAAAGAAAAAACATTGTTTTTTAGTGTGATCACCGTGCTAGCAAGTAATGACATTCACTCTCATCTCCAGTAAAAGAGAAAGGGCAATGAGATCCTTTCCCCGAGTCTCTGCACAGATACTTTTACTGACAATCAAAAGCACTTAATGCATACGGATCATATTTCTCTGCACACACATTTTATCACTGGGTAATCCCCACCCGCTCAAGCTTCAATGTCATTCCCAGAAACAGAAAACTGAAGCAGCAGCCTTGAGTACCAGCACAGGCAACCACTTCAGCTGAGCCCCAGCACTGGGGACACATCTTGGAAAATCAGCTCCATGCCACGGCNAAATCAGCTCCATGCCACGGCCACGGCCCAGCTGGGTAACACTGCAGGCAACACTAACCTGTATTAAATACTGCTTGAAATCATATTTAAATCTGTCTGCACTGCAGGGCCATGGAAGAAGCAGGTGGGACTGTGTATAACACGTTGGGCTTTAATATACCAAGAGCTCAGGATACATCCCATGGTAATCCTGCACATTTTGAGCATTGCTAAACAGACAAAGGTCAAGGTTACCTTCTTACTGCTTTACCCTACAACTCCCAGATTACCATGCTCACTGAACACACGTAAATGACATAAAGAAGTGAAAGAACTTTGCATGAGCCAATGAAGTGCTATGTACTTTAATTATTATTTGTTATTATTATATATGCCTTAGCAGGGAAAAATGGTTAAATGTCCTATTCTAGCACCAACCTAATAAGCAAGAAAAAGAAAAAAAAAAAAGCGAAA
Source organism: Picathartes gymnocephalus (assembly GCA_013390045.1). NCBI lineage: Eukaryota > Metazoa > Chordata > Aves > Passeriformes > Picathartidae > Picathartes > Picathartes gymnocephalus. Next base: position 1,155 of record WEKY01002660.1, read on the forward strand.
ATTTACCTTTGAAATACAAAGAGCAATTTTCATTCTATTATAAGATCTTTATCCTCACACAGAGGAAAACACTGGGGGCCTAATTCTAATTTAAGCTTAAGACATTTTATCCCTCTCAGCCAGCTGAAAGGGGATGTAGAAGTGAACACTGATTTCATTTACACCAATTTTGAGGCCACAGCTATTAAAAAAAAGAAGAAAAGTCTTCAGCATACACAGAGAATGAGGCCATGCGACAGGTTGTTCCTCAAGCAAGAGCTGCTCAGACAACAGGCACACATAGATGCCTGCGTTCACAGCAGTATCCTCGGTATCCAGATGCTTTAAGGATGGGCAGAGAGGCAGCCACACTCCACTTTGGGGAATGCTGATCTTCTCAGCCCAGCAAACACTGCTACACTCCAAACCCTCTTTTTATTTATTAGTGAATAAATCTCAGCCACAACAGCCCACAGTAATTTCCATGCATATCCAACACCCCAGAATACCATCTGCAGAAAGATTACAAAATTGCCTGTACTGAGGCTGATGACATCTTCTGGCTGGTTGCCAGACTAAAAGCTTCAGGTCAGGAGAAAGCTTGGAATTCTTGTTTCCTGAGCCGCTGAGTGTATGACTGATGGCAGAAGAATGCGCTCTACCTCTGAATGAGCAAAGGATCTGGTTGGTAATCTCCAAGTAACAACTGGAGTGAAAGAAATGACTGACAACCTAATGATGATCCCAGAAATGGACCACTTGGTACAGGATCCTGGACGATGCCAAGGAGGGGCACTGTCCAGAGAGCCACCTGCACACCCAGCAGCAGGAAATTTGTGCTTTTTTTCTGATGTTGGACCCCTCCATTGCTGGGGGCAAAGTACATAACTTCTCTGCCTCAAGGGCCAGGAGAACCACTGTCAAGACTGGTTCAAAACACCCTGACACCAACTGTAGAAATCTGGAAAAGAGGTTTTGCCACCACAACCAAGCATAGGACCTGCAGCTCTAGAAAAAAAAATAGGCAAAACCTAAATTTTTCACTTCAAAAGAGAGCTGGAATTCAGAGCTGGTTTTGCCATTAATTTTTCACATAACCAATGCAACCAACTCATTTTTCAATTCTCATGCTTCATTATTCAGGGGAGAATGTGTGGGGAATGAACTGGTTTGTAGATCATTCCAAGCAGCTTATTAATTTAGTATGGATGGCTAATAGGATTTGTTTTCATCTTTGAAAAATGAATGAAAATTCTCCTTTTTCATTATTTAAAAGTGAAAAAAATTAATGTGTTAATTCTTATCCATTCTCAGGAATGCACTCTTGTGCTTAAACCCTACAGTTCAACTCTCTGAAACAGTCTCCCATGAAACTGCACACAGCTAAGCATGAATAATGAGATACACCTTGGTCTTTCTAAGTAAATAACCTAGAAATGCCGAACCAGAAGCCTCTCAGATACTAAATGAACAATTCTCCTCCTTCCAACATCCAGCCTCCTTCCACAAGAACAGTATTTATCTTTCCATGGCAACCAAGTACTCTTAGGTAGTTTTTCACTAGTCGCAAGTTTAGACTAAAATATTTTCCTTCCAAAGCACTACTTAAAGAGACAAATTTCAAATATTTTTCACATGCAATTCCTTTTGGATGGGAATCACAGGCCCCAGATGCCAAGTTGCAGAGTCTGCTTTATTAGCAGCAGCTGGCTCCTTGGCAGGCTTCTGAGGCGGTCAGGCTTGAGGTTTTGGAATGGCATCAGAGCTTAGGATGCATCTGGATAGCTATGCTAATGGACTAGCCAATTGGTTTGTAGTCACCTTTGGCCATCCCAGATTTGTACTCTTTTATCCACTTGAAAGGGAGGTCTTGGAAAGATTCCCTATTAACACCGATATGTTGACTTTTCCTATCATAGTTCATATTTTATATGAAAAAATGAGTACAACACAGTCCTACATTAAAACTCATGTTATTTAAGCAATTGTGAACACACACTATCCACTTCACTCTGAATGGAGCGTTTTCCAGCTGCTAGATTCATCTAAGTGCCCAATTACAACACAATTCCCTTCGCTCCCAATTGAGAAAAATAAGACAAAGTAAATACAAATAAATTGTGCAAATACCACTTTACAGCTCACATTAGGAAAACACTGTTCTCTCTAGACCCTACTGTACAAAGGAGTAATTTTTGTGAGCTGGAGAGTCCTTACTGGCCAATTATAGAAAGGATGAGAGGACACCACCAACTTTTAGTCTGTTGATGGGATTTTGGAGCTGAGAGAACAGCAAATCTGCTATTAAGCAAAAGACAATTATCACAGTTGAAGAGAAAAGAGAGCAGCAAGGAAAGCATAGGAAAAAGAATTAGATCAAAGTCACAGCAATTCTCCTGCCTTTGGTTTGTTTCCTCAGTGAGGAACAGCACCAGAAGGTGAGCTGTATTTCTCATCCATAGACAGGTGGAACAGAAAAGTGAATAAAAGATGAACATTGAAGCGGGCAACACAGACACCTCATGTATTTTAGAAAGGCTGCAGTCAAGGGAACTCAAGTTATAATTTTGTTCCCAAGTTTGTAGGGCATTCACTGCTCTTGCAGAATCCAGCCATGACTATTGCCTATCTCCCATCTGGCCAGTGAAGGCCTGGAAGACAGAGCTGCTTTGGGATGCTTCTCTACATGGTCAGGTCTTTCCCTAGACATATAAGAGAAAATTAACAGATGTAAAAGAGCCTGAGTTTTCTAACCCCTCTGCACAGTAACAAAGCTTCCTAGACTGTTTCTGTAGAAGCACCAACTCACCTCTTGGAACATTTTCAATTTATAAAGGAATGGCATGTGAAAACGTGAGTAAACTCAGAAGATGAATACAGACAATAAGGTTCAAAGTCTGTTCCCTCACAGTTCTTTCAATCAAGAAAACCAGAACACACCTCAAGAGGATTCTGATTTCTCTGAATTCCTTCCAAGGCCTTTAAAAGTGATTTGCTGGATACAAGAAGCCCAATGAGTCAGAGCTGAGGGGTTATGCTCTCTGTACTGCAAAATCACTGTGCTACCCCAAGCAAGTCATTTAAGTTCCTTACATCTCAGTTTACTAATCTGTAATGATTCTTCCTTACGTTCTTAAGGCATACATAATGCTCTGTGATTACTGGATGAAAGACACTACTAAGGATTGCAATATTACTTAAAGATGGGGTAAATATTATTAAAGTCGGACTTAATAACTAGAGCTAAACCTGATTCTTTCGCAGATAAAAATGATTTCTGCATACAGTGATTTTGCTATTCTGTATCTAAACTGAATGAATTAAATAATTTAAAATAATAATATACCAATCAAATTAGTTTTCTCATTAATAATATTTTTAATTTTAAAACAAACTTAGACTTATGTGTTCACAGGGCTATTGTGATTGTAATGTATGCATCGAAATTACTTTATTCCAAATGATACCTTTATTACATGGAAAAAAGGTGTAACTGTGTTTTGTTTACCCTTTCATTTCATACACAAAAAAAAAAAAAAGGAAAATGGAAATTACTAAAAAAGCCCCAACTTAGTTGTGCATCAGACACAGTAGTCATTCAACAGTCAGACTGAAACTGGGGTTTGATGGATCAGTAAAATACTTTGAGATCTTTGCTTCACAGACAAAGCTGTTGAAATCAGTAGGTTAAATACTCCTGAGGCTTACAGCTCCCTTGAACCCAGCACAAAGCATTAAAGATCTATAGAATGAAAGCACAGGCACAGTTTGGCTCAGTTTTCTCTATTCCAAAATACTTCTCTTCCAAATCATGACTGCGCAGCTTTTAGCATTTTATAAACATTTACCGATAGACAACACAGAGAAATCAAAGAATGCACAGGAAGATGAAGAAGCTCTTTATTGGATGTTACCTCCAAAGTAGGTCTCATTTTACACAGTTTTCTGAATTAAAACCAACCAATCAAGCAAAGAAAAGGCTCCAGCAATTCACTGTTCTGGCTATCTGAGAGTTTAGCAGTCATTAACCAGGGTGGCATACACTAGAAGCTTGAAAATCTTCTCACTGATCATAGTATCTTCTATTTCCAGTAACACAGACTGAAACAGTCTGCACTACCACCATGATCAACAGGAAATTTCAAAAGCAAATTAGTCAGGTGTAAAGCAGCTTATTTTTAAGTGTGATGAAATCGAAATAATAAAGTGGATTAGAGCACATATCATTAGGAGAGTCTGAAGATCATCTCGCCTGAGGATGAATGGGCCCCAGCAAAAACAGTCCAAGACAGGGTAGAGGCACAGAGATGAGAAGCATTGTTTGCAGATGGAGAATACCCCCGCCATTGCTGCCTGCCTGCGTTTTGGTCACTAAATAGATGTAATAGATGCTGCTGAATTGCCAACTTCAGCTCTTCACCCTCTCCTGCCTACATATTTTTATACCACAGATAGGGTAACTCATCCCTCATGTGCAATTTTCTGTTTACCCACAGACTACCTGTAGTTTGGGTCTAAAATATGGTAACTTCTCTGAATTTAGGGTTTCTTACATCCAGCCAGGAGGGAAAAATTTAGTCCCTAGCACTAAAAAGCCAAAAACTAGCAATAAGAGCTATGTCACCAAATAAATATTTTCCAGAGTGGAAAATAACCTTCACAGCCTTGTCTCCTCCCATTTATTTCATGGCAGGAGGCTCCCATGACAGAATATTCCTGAGGCATTATTTATTTCTCCACAAGGGAGAAGAAGAATTCTTTCTATAGATAAAGTATTTTGGTACTTTGGCAAACTCGTAAACAATAACCTATATCGTTTGACATAAATTACTGTTACTGCTTCATTATCCAATCCATTCATATTTTATTGATGTACTGAGACTAAATGTGAACAGACTCTAGATCTTAAAATTACTAAATCTGGGCAATCTGGACAACAAAACATTGCAATTCCTCTAATAAGAATATTTTAGAGCACAGATCAAAATATGATGGCAATTACTGCTTATGATTCAACAATTCCATGGTAAAAAAAAAAAAAACAGAGGGGAAGAAAAACAAATTCAAGAAGAAATTATTGTTTGTGTTTACATTTCCACGTAGGCAGTTTTGGGGCTGCAATGAGCTGTCGGTCCATTTGAAGGTTAAGAATAAAAATGCAGACCAAGAGGCTGACACTTAACTTTCCAAATGTTTGCAAGAACAAAGACATATTTGGTTCTGAGAAACTAAATTTACTCTCTGGGTATTTGTTTACATGTGGCAGACTAAAAGCATCTTGGAAATGAGATGCAGGAGGCACGTCCTGCATTGCATTGCTTTTCTGCACATAGTCCACACATACCCCAGCATCAACACTGGTGCAAGAACCTGGCTGCAGTAAAAGCCGCCCACATAAACCTGAATTTACAGCACAGAACAAAACTAAACAACTATATCATCTCTTTCCTCTCCAGTTGAGAATTTGGCAAGCAGAGATCAGAAGCAGATGTGTTTTCATTTTGCAGAAAGAAAGCCCAACAAAAAAGGTTTTTCAAGATCCAACCCAAGTTTCCTCACTTTATCTTTCTTATAGAAGAATTAAGCAGGAAATCTGCCACTGTTGACATAAGCAGTGTTGGGATGGAGGAATCAGGGATGGCAGAGCTCCCCAGGAATGTTCCTCATCATCTCCCAGTGTTACCACAACGATCTTTTGTAAGTGTATATGGAGAAGTTCTGCCTCCTCCTCCCCCCAGTATATATAAAGATGAGTTGTGCCTCTCATCCTGTGGCCAAAAGAATCCATGGAATGCAGAGTTTGGGAAAGGCTTTTCCTTTCCACAACAGCATGGCATCATCAGGATAGAATTTGGGGCATTTCACAATAGCCAGAGTTCATGTTTTCTTTGAGACCCCTCGAGCTACAGTAACACACTGGTCCCAGGCAGGGTGCCAGAGGATGCCCGCAGAAGATATGAGCCATCACAACCCTCACCACATTTTTGCTTCCAGTGCAAACTCATCCAGCACATTCTTCACACAAAACAGATTTAAAAAAAAAAAAAATTGCCCACGCAAGTCATTACAGGTCATACATAATTCTTCACTTAGGAAGAAGAGGACACAACCAACCTTGTGTGACCTTATCACGTCTCCATTTGCTTTAGATTTCATGTGGCAGACTTGGGAGGTAGTATGGGAAAAGCTGTTTAATTTTCTTTGATTTAACAAGCATCTCATATAACCTACAATCAAAATATCTTCCAGACATCAATCAAATCCACTTGAGGCAAAATTTACTAAATAAACTGAATAATTAATGCAAAAATAGAGAACTTGTTTTTACTATCTTTGGGGTTTTCAGAATTACACCCAATTTATTTACAGACATTTCTATTTTTTTTCCTTAAAATTCTATTTTCTGTAAATTTTATTGGTTTTGAGAAAGAACTTACTTAAGCATGCTGTGAATGAGTACAAAACCCCAACGCTGCTGTGTTTTTGGATCTATGAAACAAAATATTGCCATATTTTTGTTTCCTTTCATATTCTTACAAGGAAGTCATGAGTACCTTAAGCTGAACCGAAGCCTGAGCACTAAACTCTCAAGACACACCCTATATTCACACCAAATGCAGACTGAGGCAAAGGTCCTAACTGATCAGTCCACTCACAGAGGTATTTGACCACCAGTCTAAGTAGATGCCACAGCAGTTGATGCCCAGCACAGACTTTGTTATCATGACCCGAGGTCCTGGAACCACAGTACTACTGAATAATGGAAATTTTGTAATACTCAGAGTCACTGGAAGATGACATCTATTTCTTTGCAACTAGTGAGATTCTGGCATGTTTTTCCTAGAAGGCAAATAAAAACGATGAAGCTTTTTTTGAAAGGTAAAAATAACTTCAGAATGCCCATTTTGCTTCAAAATCAGTGAATCTGAATACAGATAAACCTGACCTGCTGCTTAGATATGAAAAAGACCCATCACTTTTAACACTGCAATGTTATTCACTCCAGTATTATTCAGCAAGTCCTTTCCCATCTAATCCCTACTTCTTTCTTCAATGTTTCCCCTACCTCTGATTTTAAGCACTTCTCAGAGCTGGGGGGGGGAGGTGGGAAGAGGGAATTCAAAAGATCTAAATTTACTATGGTATGAGTTCTCAGTTTCTTCCCATTTCTTCAACAACAGATTGTGCCACTGTGCTTGTCTGAAGTTTCAAATTTCATTTGACTCATGCACTCAGAAACGTTCGCTCAATTAAAATATCCCCACTAAACTAACTTTCAGTTTGGTAAAGGCAACCTACTCTCTTTTTTTCTGATATGCTTATGATGCCTTATAGTGCAGAAATTTGATTTCAACGTGACAACTTGCTTTTTCTCAGTTCCCTGAAGTCATCACTATTTTCTGCTAAATGTTGTGGCACGATGAGCCAAGTGTCTTGCTAACAGACGCAGACTCAGCTGAAGATGCTCTGCCTAAACCATTTTAGGCTCTGTGCCACGTGCTTTTTCCATATTGTGTGAAGTAACAATACGAAGAACCTGAACTTGTGCGCTCAGAGGTGAAGAGCTTTGCAACGTGGGGACGCAGCTGCTTCGTTACGCATCTGTGTAAAATCCAACGCACCACTAATTGGGATAATGAGGTACTCCTGTTGCAAGGAATAGCAATTTAGAGTAACAGGGTACATATGTTAAATTGCTGAAACAAACCACCATCTCTATTTACTGTTTTTCATCCAAATGATATATTTCCTGATAAACAAAAGCTTACATTTCCTTCTGCACTGCAACATTGCCTCCAATCTCTTCTGTTAGCTTTCTGGCTTTTTGACCTTTTAATATTCTTCATTCATGCATGATTTATTTTTTAAGTCGGCATTTTTTTTCCTCTGGAAAGAATATGTATTTGAAGTAATTTCAAATGTTAAATCAGGATAAGCAAAGGAAGAAAGAAAATCTCCTTAATACATTTTCTTAATAAATGTTGTACCATGCTTTAGAATAGAAGCTCAGAGAATTATGGCATGTAACAATAAGGTTTATATTTCAAATCAGATACATATAAATATTCTAAAAGTCTTAATACCACTTAATACCACTGTCATAGGCTCATATGCACAAAATATTGTGGGAAAAAAAAAAAAAGAGTTCAAGTCTAAAACGAAAAATATTTTACATTTAAAAAGGCAAAGCAGAATGGGGAAGAGCAACAACTACAATAGTTCTAGCAAATATTACAACTTTTCTAATATTAACACACAGTGTTACCAGCTGGAGCAGAAAGATAAATTGGTCAGAAATACCATCTTGTCTACAGGCATGTCGATAGCAAAAGGAAAACTAAAGGAAAGATTGAGTAGTGGGTGAATAGGGCAGGGGCAAGTGACAAAGGACAGGTGAAAGCTCTTGGTGCTTTCTTTGCCTCAGTCTCCACCAGCAAGGTCTGCTGCCAGTCCTCTTGGCTGTCTTCCCCTAGTAGTAGGGCCTGGGGTGAGAAGAGCTGCCCAGGAAGAGGAGCATTAAGTTAGAAACTTCTCCAGGAAGGCAGTGAGAGGCTACTGAACACAAACTGTAAGGGAGCTGCCCCATGTCACCCAGAGGGTGCTCTCTCTTATCTCTGAAAGGCCATAGCACCTGGAGGTCATTCCTGATGTCTGGAAAAAAAAGCAAACCTCACATCTGCCTTCAGAAGAGGGAGGATCTAGGGGTCATCAGGCTGGCCACAGCCTAGCATAACTAAAGAGAAAAGCTTCATGGGTGCTGTGTCTAAGCATGTGAGGGACAAGAGCATCCAGCATGGATGAGCAAGGGCAAACAAGGCTTGCCCACCTTGCTCACCTGCATTGGGACAAGCAGCTCCACAGATCAGGAGAGAGGAGTGGATGTTGCTTACCTTGGCTTTAGCAAGGCTTACAATGTGGCACTGTCACAACAAGCTGGAGGGAGAGCACCCTCACCAACACTGCAAGTAACACCGACGTGGGGGGAGTGGTTGGCCAACTAGAGATAAGTGCTGTCTGAAAATATTATTATCAGTCTATCTAATGCTATAAGAAAGAACTACTCAGCACAAAACTCCTTCACCTCACGCATTATGTATGCTAAAAGCCCTCCAAGTTTACTTACAGAACAAATGACTACTAAGTGATTTGTGCAGGTACATCCTATAATCAAATTCAACCGCACAAAAAGGATTTACTAAAACTGAGACATCTGAACTTTATTCCTTTGCTATGCTCTGACCTCAAGTTTAGTTCATTTGCTAAAGTCATTATTAAACAACAATGTTCCACACAGATTTCAACAGCAGTAGTATTTACATTAATGCAATATCCCTGGATTAAAGGAATTAGAAATACTGAAAATCCTGTTCTTCGGCTTCTTTGAAGATCTGCAGTGTAGATTATGGAAACACTCTCTAAGAAAAAGCAGCACTAATTTAAGGGCAGTCTGGTTCTCAATCATATGAAATTAAATAAACTGGTAAGTCTTTAAAAATCTCTGAGACTAAAAGTTACACAATTAATGCCACTACCAGTTGCCATCAGATAATCAAAGTTCAGTCTGGGTAAGATTTTAAATTACATGTATCCATAGTTATAGCAAATCGATTTTTTTTTTTTTTAAATCATCTTCTTTAAATGGTGAAGAGAATCTGATTCCCTCCGTCATATGAATGCACAGGTCCCAAGGGACAGTGTACATGGATCAGGTACTCAGAGTATCTAGACTTCAATGTCAGACACAAAGTGTCACACAAAATAGATCCAAAGGGGTAACTACAACTTAAGCCTCAGTTCTGGGAAATTTGGTCCAAGAAAACCTGAAAAACAACTGCAATGAGACACTGAAAGACAGCAGCACAAATACTGTGGGTCTCCCAGGTGTGTCTGAGGACAACTGCAGGACTGAGCCCCATTTACAATGAACAAAACTATCACTAAATACAGCAAAGGCTGGGGTCTTGTGGAAAGCACAACATATCCCACCAAGTATTTAAATGACCACGTGGCAATGACTACTCACACAGGAGCCTCCAAATTCAGGCTCATGAAGAATTCCAGTATTTCCTAATTTCTGACTCTTTGACTATGTAATCTTCCCCTAACAGAATAAGCAGAGTGTGATAAAAGGAGCTGAGACTTAGCTTCTGTAAGAAACAATCCATTTGGGAAAACAAAAGGCCTACCTAGCAGAGAGACTTACATTTGGGTGTTGCTAATAACAGGTGGGAACTTAGGAAATGGCATGAGAAATGCAAGCAGAGAGTAAATATTCCCAAAACACTTTTCACTTCATGACTTCCTAACCAGATGTTGTATGCAGATGATCATTCTACATCTTCTGTGATTTGACTCATTAGACTTTAGTCCCCTAAAAATCTCCTTGTGGGAATCAGTTTTAGAATTAGATTTTATATTAAATAAAAAAAGAATCTGTGTACTTTAAATCTGCCAGCAAAAAAGTGTAATTGATGCTGCTTGCCCCAACACGTTTTACAAGAAAAATTCTCAAGTGGTTCTTTTCCCCTCTTTTTCCTACCTTTCAGAACACTTTATGTGAAACATTTTATCATATGCCTTATGTGGACAATCCTCAGAAATGCAAAGAGGTGGCAGCCACAGTCAGGGGGATTGCTATCACATCTTTTGCGAGTAAATAGAAACACTGTTAACATGGTGATGCATTTCACAAAATACAGAGTCAGACTATTAAAAGCACTGACTGTTATTAACACACTTTTAAAAACAAACGTCTATATCAAAAAAATGGTTTTTCATAGGGACTTCTCCTACAAGGAAAAAAAAAAAAAAAGGGCGGGAATCCTAGATGATCATAGATGTACTGATACTCTTAACTCTGCTGGTGTTAAATATCTGTTATCCCTCATATGCCTAACATTTTGTTTGCAATGCCTTGCTACTAAGTTTCCTTTCGTGACCACTGGGCTAAAGCAGTTCTTGCGGGGCAAGAAGTCCTTAAACGACAGAAACAACCTGTTATCAGGCTATAATATATTTCACTCAGGTCCATTTACTATTACAATTTCCTCATCCTACCACCCCCAACAGATGAAATGCTGCTGCAGAGGAAGAAGTAGATGCAGCAACATGGCACCTCTGGGAAGGACCATGCCAAACAGAGCTCAGGTTTCCCTGCTCCCATCTCAGATCTTGAGATCTCATCCTGCTCCAAACATATCTGGAACAGCCTCTGTAGCCAGCAGACCTTCGATGATCCACTGGTCTGGCAAGGAGGACACAATTTAAAAGTTCCATTGCAGGCTGTATACCGAGGGTTTCTGAACCACAAGTGGTCTCCTGACATCCTCTACCCTTTCTTTCCCTTCCCCCCTCTAAACGCCATCAGCTGCAAAAAAATGACTCAGAACATCTGGAAAGACAGGGTTTGTTCAGGCTCTGATGGCAAAATGGGTGAGAGTCAATCTTCAGAGTGATTCTTGCAATTCAGTACCATAGCTCTGAAAAAATACAGCAATGGCTATGAAGTTACATATATGCATTCACTGCATTTCTCAGTCCCCGTATCTCACATCTATTCACCAAAGTAACAGCTTTTCTTCTCTCATTAATGCTTTTTACAGTCCTCAGTAATTCTTCTGCAGGAAGCTATTAGTACATTAACACAAGCCTGGGAAACAAGACTTTGGAATACTCCCCCCGCCGCTCCCCGGTATGAGCGCCATGGAGAACGATGACACAGCGTAGCCCCGTTGCCCTCAAAGCACCACCACCCTCCCGAGGCGTTAACTGCCAGGTTTCTGCAGCGACAGTCTGCAAGGCTAAAATAAGCAAGCAGCACCTTCCCTTGCACCTCACCACATGATAGGAAACAAACATAAATAGGGAAACACAATATGTTCCTAAAGGTGGAGTCGGAATACTTTCATCTCCGTAAGGGTTTGGTAAAGGACACTTGCAAAAGCAGCTTCTCATAAAGTGTCATCACTGTCATTTGCTTTCTGCATAGTGCTAAAGACGACCACCTCTAAATGTGCTCCTTCAGAACCATTTCTGGCCTGAATCAAACCACTTAAAGTCTATGCTACAGACAAATTGTTTTATTAAGCACCACTGTGTTATCAGATGCCTATTTATTCTTGCACCCTTCTGCACGGATAAACACCTTTCAGTGAATTCATCTAATTGGCAGCTGTTGTACTGAATTTCACCCTGGAGTACCCCAAACTCCTCTGTAGGCCACATACCTTGCTCCTGCACTACTGAGGGGCAGCTAATTGAAGGCTGGATGACAGATTTGAAAGATAAAGAACCAGGTCATATTTCTCTTTTTTTTTCCTTTTTCCTAAACAGTGCCATGCAGGCCTTAAAAGCCATGTAAAGCAACCAGAGCTCTTCTTTTTCAAAACCTTGTCCAGAGGACTCACAAAAAATTAGATTTATTGAAGACAATTTGCAGATTCAAACATAACAAAGGGTAGAATTAAATCTGCTGAAGTTGCATCACAGTCTGCACACAAAAAGAAAGGGTAGTCAAATTATGAACTTGTTTAGGACCATTATTTCTCCTGCATAAGGGAAGCATAAATAGTCCTCTGCACATATACGAAACCCCAGACATATATCTCAGTGTTACATAACATGACACAGCATACAACAGGGAAGACACAGAGCTAATGTAATTCAACTTACACAGAGCTCTGACAACCTGCTTCTAAAGCTTATCATCACCTCACTGGCTCAGTTCTAGCACAGCTCAGTCAACTACCTCATGTACTCCTCTTCTTGTGCAGTGTGCCTGTGGCTGAGGAAAAGGCATAGCTTCTCCCTGAAGCAAGGGTCTGGTTTGGCCACAAATTCCCAAGGCAGCACCCAGGATGTGCTGGAGCCACAGCATGTCAGCAGAGGTAGGGAGAGACTGAGGTTTTTTGTAATTTTATTTTTTTTTTAAATCCTTAGAAATCTGAATGCTTATATTTTAGTATCCCTAACTACAAACATGGTTATTTTGGTCCTAAAATGTTCTGCGCTTTTATAAAATTAGCTGCAGCATTTACTTGAAGATGCCCTGGCAGAGGGCAATTCCACAGGCTAGCAGCCTACTTGCTAAAATAGCATTTATCAGCTATTCACTGGATCTCAATAATATTTCTCTCAGTTTACACTTGAGTTCAAATTTAAAGACATCTTTAAAAAAACAGACATCTTGATTAACAGTTCTCACCCAACATCCCAAGTTTGTGAACTGACTTTGATGTTAATAAAATCATTTATGCCAATAAAAGGGAATTAAAAACAAACAAACAAACACAAAATCCTGTCCCCCGACACAATTGCTAAGGAGCAAACAAGGCCATCGCCATCGATTCCTCTCAAGCCATGTATCAAACTACTGGCAACAAAAATAAGGCCCAGCTTCATTACAAACACAACAATAAAGAAAAAGAAGGTTGAATATTAAGGAAGAAATGCTCACAGACAATAGACAGGTTTAAGAATTTTTTTCTACAATATATTTTTTTTCAATAGTCCAGGCACCAGGTTTTTTTCACTGCACTTCAGAATTACCAACAAAAGTAGTAACAAAATGATGTGGCTGTTTGCGGTTATGTTTCCTGACTTTGAATTTCAAGGGGTTCTTGAATTATTTTTTATTGATCAGATTTTTTTTTAAATATACATACAACATTCATTAATGAAATCAGGACAGGACAAATCACTTTCATCTTCATAAGCAGTAGCTGATCTTATTCAAACAAACACCCAAATTAGCTGACTTTTGCTGCCTGTGTTCTCAGACTATCATTCCTGTTTACAGATTTTTAAAATGAGTTCAGTTTTTTTGAAAAACAAAAGAAAAACAAAGTCCTACCAAAAAGAAAAACCACCACCAAGAAAGAATTCTCAACACTTTGCCCAATGTAAGCCTGCAGTTTTTGTATTCTGCAACCATGGGCTTAAAAGTGCCTTAGCTGCGTTTATTAGCTATGAGGTGGCATCAGAAAATCAGCTCCCTTTGCCATCCCACATAGAAAAAGAGACAAAACCTCTCCCACAAGGTTGTAGTCGAAGGGTTTGGTGGTGCTCTTGTCATCACTAAGGAGAGACAGCACTAACATGCAAGGACCACCACAGTCCCCCAGGGCAGACAAAGGGAAGAGATGCTGAGCAGAAGAGCATGGAAGTCCCACCAAGAAGGGGATGCAAACCCCCAGGATCTCAGGGCAGCATCAGTCAGGAGAAGGCCACTGCCTTGCAGGAGCACTTGATCCCTTCTTCACATTCACCACTTTGCAATGCAGTGGAAGCTCTCAGAAATGAATGCGGACAGTAGTGTTGGCACTTTGAATCAATTAATAAGTTTTAAAATAAATAATACTGATTGTGTGACAAGCTTGGGAAGTGGTTACCAAGATGCCTCATAAATCAGTATCAACTTGCCATATTTTGAATTTAAAGCAATCAAGGATATGAAAGGAGAGCCTTTCTTCAGGGAAGGTAAAATTGGCAGGATAGAAGGTCTCTTGACATCGAGTACCAACATTAACACTTGCACACTAAGTGAAGTAGTAGGATAATTACCCTTTCTGAAGATCTGTGGTATTGGTTATGTTAGCAGGTTAATTTTCTCAATTTTCTAAGCTCCCTTGCAGTGATCCACTGATGGCCAGCCTCCCTCTGACAGTTTATACAAATAACTGACACTATTGCTGTTATCATTAGAATACCTTTTATTCAAGCTGTCATTGTTTAACAGCCATGGTCTATGTATATGAAAAGAAAACCCATTAAAACTCATTTCAAAGACCTCTGTTAGCCCAGGAAATATTTAACAGCAGCAGTAGCTATGCAACAAGAAGGTTAAGCCAGTTAGCATTTGTGACAATTGCACTTAGCTATTCTATCCAATGCTTTGCATTTATCAAGGGAACAGATTTAGTAAGAAACTACACACAGCAAGAAATAAATGAGAGATGCGGGGAAAACTCGTATTATTGTGGCATCTGCTAGAGCTATTTTAGAACGGTGTCCCCCTGTGCTGCTCTACTGAAGGGCTTGTGAGTATTGACTAAAATTAAAATCTGTTTCTCAGGCACTTGTAAATAGGCCACAAAAACTTAGCAAGTCTCAGGTTTAGTTTTGGTTTTTTATGTAGTCCCATAATTTTTTACATTAGTTTAGAAAGTGTTTCAGCTTATGCTTTGCAATGGTCTTCGTGCCCTGGGCCTGTTGTGAGAAAGGCTCTGCACTTCCCTCCTCCTCTGGCAAGGAAGATATTCCTTCTGGCACACCCTCATCCCTCTTGCACATAGGGCCAGTTGCAGCAAGATTTTGCCCTAAGGAGTATTCATTTCTCAAACAGGACTTCAGTATTAAATCCAAAATTTTTGTGAGCACAAAGCAGGCTGCCCAACAGCTTTGGGCATCCAATTTCTTAAAATGTGTGTAAAAATTCTGCTTCATCATGTTCTTTGCCTGTGCACAGGAATCCCTTGCACAGGGAAGGCCAAACATTTATGCTTTTTCATTTTTAGATTTTTTTAAATGAAATGTCCCATGAAGCAGAGTTCATCTCTTTTCAAAGCAAGCTGTTCAACTCACCAATGTTTAATTGCATTTAGAACGTGGCAGTCTGACCAGACAGCCAGAAAAACATAAACGCAGAAATGGCTTTGAGCAAGATTGCAAGCCCTCTGCTCCCCTTGGCAAATCTGAGCTACTCACACAGACACTGAAAGAATTGGGGCAGTATGAAAATATGCTCAACTGTGAGAACAAAGGTTGTGTAAAGCCAGTCACAACTAACTTCTATAAAAATGCATATACCATCTCTCTTACCATGATATTTAATTTTTTGGGGTTTCTTTTTTGGGTTTTTGGGTTTTTTTTGTTGTTGGTTTGGTTTGGGTTTTTTTGTGGAAGTTACATGCTACAGCAAGGTCTATGTTGCCTCCAGAGATAAACAGAATAAAAGAAGCACTGGGAGTTTAAGAGAGATAACTAAAATGGTATGTCTGAAATTTAAACTAATATGCTAATCTAAAAGCCTCCTTATTACGTGACTGGGTTCGGAATACAAAAAGCAGAAAATGACATGATTTGAATAAGTTGCACTTGGCAACATGAAGGAGAACTGCTGAATCACTGACTTCTGTTTCTGGAAAGATGAAGTTTATACAGATCCTGGCTATACTAACACATTAATGGTCTTCATGTCATCAGTCTCCACAGAGTACCATCAAAAGTGCTTTTCTTCCTCAACAGGATGATAAAAGGAAATCCCACTCTTGTAGCTATGTGTTTCCACAAAAACCAAACTGCTTACTTTGTGGTGGAAAAAACTGTATCTGTATCATCAAGATGGCCATCAGCTTAGGTAGAGAAAATTCTTTGCATGCTGAAGAAAGAAAGTTCCAAACTGGAGAACAGAGCATCTGTTATGGAGAAGGCTACAATTATCTCATACATCTGAACACCACTGGGCATTGAAGTTACTTGAGCTATTTTGCCAGATACTCTGTGTTCAGGGGTCTTACTTGACACCAGCTGGAAACAATCAAGAGCCTGAGAGGCCTGTCAATATAGACCTTACACACTTCGAAGAGCACTACTTTTGATGCCGTAAGCCAAGTCTTCTTGCTCTAATGGGATGAAAATATGAACTATTTCGCTGCCACTGTCTCACATTACAAAACACTGTAGCGCTCGCAGGGTAACAACTACTTCTGTACCATCCATCCTGGTGTGCTTCACTGGTTAGGCATTTTAATGGAGTCCTTGGCAGAAAGAAAGCAGAAAACAGCAAAATTGCCACTCTACCACCTTACCTTTACCCAGCAGAAAAAGCATGTGCCTTCCCTCAACTGATGTACAGTAAGTGCTGTTGCAGGAGCTTTTCCCTGGAGATGCCAAGCAAAGAAGACTCGAGCCTGCTCCCAAACCTATATGCAGGAGCTGAGCTTCTCTGTCTCTGCAAAGGCAACTCCCAGTCCCAGGCCCCACATTCAGATCCTCTCAATGAAAGCCTTTCACGGGTGCATTCTTTGGTATTTTGTTAGCTTATCGTGCACTTCTGGTCCACTCACAGAGAACATATCAACTGCAGCTGATCCCCAGCAAGACTTTTTTAAATACCCACCTCATGCGTGTCATCAGCAGAACACACAGGAAAATATGGAAAAGGGTTATAAAGCTGTTCTTCTTTCAGTACAACAAATAGCTACTGTTCTATTTTTCCATAAGTAATACACGTAATTGTTCACTTATGGCAATGCAATTGAAAAAAAAAAGTAAACACATCTTTCCCTGTTAATTCTCAGTCTGTGCCTGTGCTTTTCTGAAAAGAGGATCAAGGTAGAAAAGGAATGATAAAAACACAAACAGCAGCAAGAAGAAGATCGTACAACAATT
The DNA here is from genome assembly GCA_013390045.1 of Picathartes gymnocephalus. Taxonomy (NCBI): domain Eukaryota; kingdom Metazoa; phylum Chordata; class Aves; order Passeriformes; family Picathartidae; genus Picathartes; species Picathartes gymnocephalus. The sequence continues at coordinate 18,525 of WEKY01002660.1, forward strand.
TCCTTTGATTGTGGGAACATTAGAGGCTAAAAGAAACTCAGCTGCCTGGGTATCTCAAGGACAGATTCCCACGTGAGACTCCAGCCCGGCTGTGTCACAGACACTGACAGATGGGTTTCCCCAGCCTTGAACAACCTAATGGAGCTTTTAGCCAATTTGCATAGTGGCTGTCCCTGGGTGAAATGGGTACGTGTCAAGGACATTAAGCAGGCCAAGACAAAAGTGTTATAGCCTTGTATACAATATCACTTCTTACTGCTTGCTCTTTTTAACCCCCAGGGGGAGGAAAAAAGAAAAGAAGAGAAAAAGAAGCCTCACTGAAAAGCGGTTCTGAGGCAGCAAGTTCCTTCTTTTGGGAATGGGCTGAAGCAACAAGACACTTTTCTTGGAAAATGGAGAATAAAAACACTGTACACACAATTACTAGCTAGTTTATTTTCTTTTCTTAAAGCAAAACATTGTTGGAATCCCCCAAAGTCTGTCTATATTAATGATCTCTTTTGATCCCAAACCCTCAAAGAGAAGCATTTGAAGCCGATCCCCGCACCTGAAACAGAGTCCAAAATATCACCTCTAGAGCCCCATGCCGGTACAAGAGTCTGGCTGCTGCAGCTCTGAGCTCTGTGCAAGAGCTAAACCTAAGGCTAAGTTTTCTCAGGCCTAAGTCCAGATTTTCTTCCATATCTCCTAACACCTCACACATGGCTGCTTCTTAACAAATTAAGGAGAAGAATGAAAAAATTCAAATTGAACTCACAACAAATATTTGTAGCTTGATGTGAAATACAAGGTCAAGCCCTGAGGGTGGCTGAATTACCTGCTGAGTTGCTGCAACCCTCATGCACTCCAGGGAAAAGCACATGTACTTCATATTTGCTCGGCAATCACCACAACCTCCTGGCTAGGTTCTGCTCTCAGCCACATTAGAATAACTCAGCTAGCAGACAATAAGCTGTGATTGAAAAGTGGGGCTAAACTGCAACTTGTGCAAAAAGAGCTCCTGCATAGAATCACTGAATTTTGTTGCCTTGTCTTCTTCTACAGACTTGTTCCTTTCAGCTTGCTATAATACACAATGGAGGGTCTGCCAGTGCTTAATTCTTTACCACTTAGTAAAGATCAGATTAAAAATTAAGCATGCAAACAGGGATGAGGAAAGATTCCCTGAGGAAAGATTCAGCTCTGGCAACTGCACACAGCACTATAAAACATAGCCCGGAAAGTGTCAAACAGTATCTTTGACAGCAACAAAAAACACACCGAAAAGGCTTAAGATTTAACCCAGTTGAGCCATACTACTCCAACACTGACTGAATACACTCATACGTGATGCTACAAAAAAAACAGAGATCTTCAGCAAAGAAGTGTGTAGAGATTTGAGATCTGTTTATGATCCTCCTGCTCACGGTGAGTGATTAACTATCCTGAGAACACAGAAGGTAGGTCCTGGTTTTGAGTGTAGCTACCTCAGTGCTATTTCTGATTTTGTCATTAGCTGGCTGCGTGATTTGACTAAGCTGTCACTAGGTACTTCCATTTCTTCCAAGTGAAAAGGGAACACTATTTTAGGCACTTCTGAGGTCTTTGGATAGAAAAGCTCTATAAATGAACATTATGACTGTCAGCAATATTGTTCTACCACTTCCATGGTTATTCAAAATCAAAACCAACAGTAGTGCACAAAAGAGCTATCTAACAGCTATCTGCAAATCTAGGTTATGACAGAGGTCACCACTTTCTCTGTTAAAAAGCTGCAGGATTTCCAGATGAGCATCTTCAGTCATCATAGTATCTCAAGGCCAGTTCTCAAGTACATTTAATTAGAGGGGATGGAGAGGGATAAAGCCCAGCATGTGTTTCTGCTTGGGTAATGTGTATACCTCTGTTTGTCTAGCATTGCAAAATGTGCTATGAGCTTAAGCGTAAATTATTTCAGCCTTTGACACTATTCAATTACATATGCTAATTTTAGATGGAGTATATTGTACTTGAAATAACGGGATTGCATGTGAACAAAGTCTTCTGTAGTAGAATTCTGTTGATAACTCTCTCAAATCTCTCTTGGAGAGACCAACCCTTGCTCACTGCTGGACTTTTATTGTGAAGAGAGGATTCACTCTTGGTGTGACAAATAAGCATTTCAATTCAAACTCCTCATTCAGTTCAATTACATAGGGGCATGTGTGTATCTACTCAGTAGCTAATGATGGGGAGTTGTAAATCCTCTCACATCACTTGATTTTAACACTTTCAATGTTATTAGAAATATGTTGTCTACTGAAACTGTAAATAATTTGATTTCTACAAATTAGGTGAAAATGTTGTGCTCATTTAAAATAAGTAAGTTCAATTTTTTTTAACATGTTAACCAATACAATACAGCATTTCATCCCTTTGTCGTTTTACCTTTTATAGACAGACTGGATGTCCAGCAGCAAAAAGGACAGTATAACTGAACCAGTAGAAGTAAGGCTAAGGCCTAGTCAAAGTAAGGCTAAGCCTAACAGTAGAGATAAACTGCTTTTTGCACTTGAATTCGTTGCTCTGCAAGCACAGACCCAGCAATTCATTCACAGTGAGTTGAATTAATTTAGGGTTGCATTATGCCAGGTAGGCAGTTCCTTACACAATTTGAAAAAAAACAGAGTATAAAAAATCCCAAGAATTTTATATGCAGCAACAACATGCAGTCCCACAATACCCAATGTCTAAAAATCTAGAACCTATGTAGAAACTGATCTTCCTAATGGAAACATCAGGATAACACTCAAAAATATCAGTATCATAATGGACTTTTAAACAAGGGAGATTTTTTGTTTCTTCTATACCTGTCCTGGAACTAGGAAAAGTTAAAGTCATATGCAAAAAAAATTATTCGGGGCTTGACTTTGGTGGCCTTTTCTTGGTTTCAGGTTTCAGGTGAGGGGTTGGGTAGTTTGGTTTTGGGGGTTTTTGTTCGTTTTTAACTCAATTGCATTTACTTGATAAGACAGATATCCATCAAATAATTTTGGAATAGCAGAGGCTGTAAAAGTAAAAAAAAATTATTATTATTAACAGTACTTTCTTCACTAAAGAAGGTTTAAGAGTTTTATATACATAGCAGCAGTCTGCAATGCTGACCTCCTCTAGATCTTGGGTTCACACCTCAACCCAGCAAGGCAGATTCAAGATTTACAGCTTAGTGACAAGTCTGCCAATTCATCACCACTAAACGATCTTGAGCCCTCTTTGGAAGTGGCACAGGTCAAAAGAGGAAACCACCAGCTGCTGAAGAAATCCCTTCTCAAATAAATTCATTCCACAACTAGCCAGCCTGGCACTAGCTCTCTCACACACCTTCCTCCAAGCTCTCCACCAAAATCTGTGCTGCAGTGAGGCCATACACATCCTGACTTTTCCACTTACCTTCTGAAACCACAAGCATCAATCTTAAAAAGTGTTACCAACTTTAGCATGAGTTCATACAGAGTCAAGAAGAGAATAAAACATAACCACACAATGCTCCAGTGCTTCTGATGGTTGAGTTTTCTCTAAAGCCAAGAGTGGCTGTCCTATTATCTTACAGTCAGTAAAGGCACAGTGGTTGGTTGTCTTAAGTTGAAGAGTAGATGAAAGAGAAAATTTTTTTCTATCAATCTCTAAAGGAAACTACAAAATAATTTAACAGCTTGTGGAAACATCCAAAGAGGGGATTTTTGTGGAACTAATGTTCTGGCAAAGAAAAATGAGGCAGTTAAGCTAGTTTGATCACAAAATTCATAGCCATACCTATACACATTCAGTATGCCTACCCGCACAAGTATTTTATCAAATATATTCACGGTTCAGTTTAAGAGTGACTCACCTTATCTTAGTTTAAATCTTTGTCCTAACTAATTTAAACCAAACTGCTATAAAGCCAACAGAATGTGGACTTAGGCTTATGCATACAGTCTTTTGCATCAGTTTAACTACATCAGTTTGAAATTACACCGTAAGTTGGACTAGTGTCATTCGGCATAAGCTTAGCCCTTGCAGCATCAGACACCTAAACTCCAGTGAAATGCTGTGACATTCTTGTGCTTAATTCCCTCAAATTCCTTAGGAAATCCTAGCCTAAATTGTAAGCAGGAAGCAATCACACCAAAACCCCTCAGAGATGAAGTGGGCAGCTCACACCTCCACCAGAGCTATTGCTCTTTTCTTACCACCCCTTAAGTAACAGAATATTTTAACCACACACTTAGTATTTTGCAGAGGAGCAGTAGGGTTACTCAGATGTTTATGGAAAAGTTGTGCTAAATTCTTTGCTGGGACCTCAGAAATTACTATTTTGGTTACCTCTTCATCAGGTACAAGTATCTCTGCTCCTCCAAATCTGCCATCTAAGAGCACAAAGGCGTTAGTGAGGGTCAGTGGGTAGGGGACCAGCCTGCTAGGTCATCTTCCCCATCATCCAGTGCCCTCCAAAAAATGCAATGGGGAGGGCTGGAGTGCTGCTTGGTTCATCTCCCCCCAGAAAACTGCTCCCAAGAGCTGCTGTACAGCCACTGAACAGCCTGACCAAGGAGACACTCCTAGACAGCCTATCACCGCAATTACTCTAAGGCAGCTGCAAAAAAAACCTGAAAAAAACCAAAAAACCCCACTGTCTGATGGCTGTTAGCATGTAATTTTGCATACCTCGTGGCCGCTATTTCAGAAACAGTTTTCAGATGAGTAATTTGGCGAGATTCACTGTTTGCAAACTGCATACTTGGTCTAAAGAGCACTTACAGTGATGTCTACAGACCAATGTTCAGGCCACAGTTCTCTGTTTACCCTGCTTTTCAGACCACCCAAACTGCCTGCTTCCTCACTGTGTTGATTATTACTTATTCTTGTAGAACTTCGGCTAATGGCTCCTCTGATGCAAGGACTTTTTGGGTTTACGCTGGGTTTGAGGGGTTTTTGGGTTTCTTTTTGGGGGGGTGGGTTGTTTTGGTTTTTTCTTTTTTAGAAATAAAGGGGGGGAAAACACAATAATGTTAAAAGAAGTAAAGCCTAAACTAGAAAAGTTCATGTCCTGTCATTCACCATCAAGGAGAGCTGCGAGGAGCAGTGGGATGTAAAAAGACAAGTTCTCTAACTGGTAGGTCTCCACCAGCCTTTACAATTAACAAGCTAGCTCATTGTCTGGGTTGTTATCTAAATTACAGTCTAGGCATTTTCTGCTAACATATTTTCTGACTTTTTAAACACTATACTGTACAGTACCTAGTACAAAGGCGTCTTTCTCTAATTCTATTTAAATCTCTATTTTCCTGTTTTAAAAATTAACTACTGCAACCATAGCCCTAAGCAAAGAAAAGGAGAAGGGGAAAAAGGAAGAGAATGTACTTTTAGCAAGGAGGGAAGAGAGTTCAGGTGTTGGAGTTTTCTTTGAAGCAGAGGCAATAAAACTCACTACTTTAAAAAATACTTAAAATCCATTTTTGGTCCTACTACGTTTGTTTTATTACCATTCATTAACAGCAACAGGCAACTGACAGGAAGAACAAGATCAGTCCTTTCTTATGACATATCTGAATCATTGAGTATATCTTCACTTTCTTATCTAATTTTTTTTTTTTTGTTTTACATCTAATTCCAGTAGAAAGAAAATTACTGGGAAACTTTTTTTAAAAAGGGATCATATAGTAGGGGACACAGAATAATAAATGTTAAGTGCCACCACAAAAAATATGTTCCATTATATTTATTTTAGTTATAGCACATAAAGGATAAAGTACACAAAACTTGGGAAACATATACTAGGCGTTTCACTAAAACTCATAAACAGGGATCTTTGGATCAGTCCTCCCAATAACAAGCACTTTTCTGCTTTTACTTAACTTGTGTTTATTGAGATTCCCCTTCCAAGTCATCCTTTGTATGTGTAAATCTTGCACGTATAGACAGGTATGCTTTTATGCTTTTTAGCCATCATTTTAAATTTCATATACTGGAACTGCTTTTAAAACATCTCAACCACAATTACATATATCCCATACTCTTCTTTTGGCCAACTGGAAAAAGGAATAGGGGAAATATGGAACCTGCTTCCTTAGTTGAATGTTTATTTTTCATTTGTGGAGCCTGTGAAACTAATGTTTCACTCCAAGTTAAGAAAGTGTTGTTTTCTTCCATTCCAGAAAACAGAAAAGCAGCAAGGCTTTTTTCACCATGTATGTCATCATCAGCAATATTACTTCTGTGACTGAAGGCAATGTAAAAGAAAAAAAAGTTTGCCATAACTTTTAATGGTGAAGTTATAGGACGGCTCATCAATAACTCTATTAAAAAAAATCAGCAATAATTACAAACCATTGAACAACTATAAACAAAATTTCCATCATATCTTTGGTGTTTGCTTTTCAGCACAGAGTTTTACTGGTGCCACTTGTCAAATCGGGCTGACATTATTTAAACTGGAGAGCAACAAGAATAAAGCTTCTTTTTTTGACCAAGAAAGATTACAGATAGGAGAAATTTCTCAAACTTCACTTCACCCTTTTACTGAATGGTGGTCCTGACACACTAAATCGTTACACTGTGGGAAAACACACTGAATGCAGAAAACCTCCTGTAGAAGACACCTACCAGCAAGTTGGTGTTTGCCAAGGAATTTATTTTCAATTAAAATACGTATTACTTGAAATTCTAGAGATTAATTCAGATGATTCGATGCTCCATTAAAAAACATGGATTTGGTTTCACTGAATTCTTTACGTTTCTCATGGGATGGGTGCTGTATCAATAGTCTTCCTGCTATAGGTGCAGACACACTTAATTTAACATGACCCTGCACTGGGCCGTTTTTCTCATGAAGACTTCAATGAGACATTGGTAATGTAAGATAAGATAGGAAGTTAAGACAAACCCTCTTACTGCTGAATGTGTTCTGGTGGTTCTTACAATTTTTGAAAATTGTTTCATCCTCACTCTTCCCAAGCAGCATTTATTGTTAAGACACATCACCATCCCTTTGGTTACGATTCTCCGCAGCCAGACAGTATAGGTGCCTCACAGCAAACACTGAGAATCAGCAGCAGGCTGACACCTGTGAGGTAAAAATTACAGCAACTTTTACTCTCTCCATCTGGCACCTGGAACAAAACCAGTCCTCTGATGGAAAGCTGTCACTGGTGTCAAGCTAAATCTGACCCATCCTTTCAGCTCAATACCACTGAAAGCATAGAGACACTTTGGGATCAATAACTTAAAAAGCTGTTTGCTCTGATTTGTAATCCAAACAAGTATGTGGGAGACAAAGAACTGGAGGATTGAGCCCAAAGTCATTACTTCTGACTTTATACTTCCAGACATCTGCCTTAGACATGCATTTCACCAATTAGCCTTAAAAATATCCACGTTTTGAAGGTTAAATATATATAAATTGCAAACAGAGCATGGCATAGACTTAACACAGAGTTTTGAACATGAAGCATTAATATTTATTCAAAGTGTAAGGCTTTTATGTGAAAAAAATAATACCTTTTCTTAGCTGAAACATGTTTAAAGGTTCATCTTCTCTGAGGAAAGTATCAAAATGCAGTGTGACAGATAAAAATCCAGCACATACCATGTCCATATTCACATATAAAAAGATATTTTCAACCTTTCAATTCAAAAAGACCAGCAATAAAAAAAAAAATCCCTCTCATATCCGTAGGATGCTAAATAATCATTTCATCCATGTCTCAGTATTGACTTACAAAGACATGACTTGCCTTTGCTCTGTAGTTTTTAAATTCAAACAAACTGGGGACAACTCATTGTTATGGAAGTCAGTGGGATTGTCAGCTTCTTTACAAAAAAGAAAAAAAAGTCAGCTAGATGCAGCTGGCTCACAATTCTGGAAAAATATTAAAGATGACAGACAGAGCATGATGTTTTGGCTCTTCTGCAGCCATTATGATATTGAGCAATATGCTGCAAAGAGCTATTGCAGTAAAATGCTGCAAGACCACCTCCTTGCTGACTAAGGTCATGCAAGGATTCTGCTGAATACTCTGAGCTGTATTGTACGTCTGCCTCTTCCAAGTTAAAATTTTTATGCATCTTTCCACCATGAATTTTGGGCTCTTCACATACCAACAGAAATTCGGTGTTGGTGAATAAGGTCTTCCAATTCCAAAAATCACCAAAAACGTAAATTATTTGTTTCATTTTTACCATCAAAACCATATTACCTGTTCAGCTTTTAATAGCCTGAAGAGCTTTTCATGATCCCTACCACACAGAGGAGTGACAGAGGTGTCATTCTTGCCCTGAGATGAGAGGATACTGCTCTTCTCCAGGGCGTGTGCTGGTTATCAGAAACATCTCTACCCACCCATCCCCAGTGCAGCAGTCGGTGGCAGTGGCCAGACGTACAGAAAGAGCCCTGCAAGGCACCCACCCTGCCCATCTGAGTGGTCCTGGCAGCCACCCAGCACCTGCCTGGCCCATGTGCTGCTGCCCAGTACCCAACGCCCATCACTTGCCTGGGACTCAAGGAGGTTTCCCTCTCCTCTGTTTTATTTCCATTATGTCATCTTATGGTCCTTTATATATGAATATAATGTATACACATAGATCATGTATATTTGTGCCTACATAATGTATACAACATATATATATACAGACATAGTAGGGAACATACATCAGCAGGTTTGTAATTTTATATTACAAACTGGGATTGCATCGGTCATACTAATAGCTGACATGGTAAAACAATTTTACAATGTATACACTCTCCCATATTTTATATTTTCAGAAGAGGAAAGAAAAAAAGAGACTTTAATTTTTCCCTCTAGTTACTCAGACCACAGAATTAATGTAATTCTGCTGTCTTCATTACATTATTTTTCCCCAGAAACCATAATACTCCAAAAAGATTAAATTAAATAATACTTTAAAAAAAAAACCCAAAAAAAAAAAAAAACAAAAAAAAAAACAAAAAACCAAAAAAAAAGCAGTTCTTTAATTTTATTTCAATACCATCTTGTTCTTCCAACAGCCTCTCAGATGTGCAGGAAATGGCTTAATGATGTGCCTTTATTAAAGGGAAATGCTGAGGTATCTCTGTAGGTTGCTCCCATCCCCCAAAAGTTTGCACAGCAACAACTCTGAGAATACATATCTGCCAGCAGAAAATGTCTTCACCGGAGCCTCCTTTTATCAGAGAAGCTGCAACAAAAACAGCACTTAAAGGACATAATCATCTCTACTCACAGTACCTCCTGAACTGTAAACACAGTTTAAAAACTGCACGCCATGGAGCTCAGGCGTGTTATCTAATCCTTTAGAAACTCTATTCTACTACAAACACAGGGAGCAGCAATGCCAGCCACACCATGTGCTTCCACTTACTGACCCACTCCCTTCCCACAGGCACACACACACACACACACACCATCCCGCAGCCCTCGCCGCCCAGCACAGAAATGCTAACACAGCGCTCATGGCCAAAACACTCGGGGCCTCACCTGGGAAGCAAATCCTGCCCTGCCTGTTGCGCTCCTAACACCCCCAGTCGTAGCAACAAGTGCCACTACGCATTATATATGCTGCTGTCTAGAGTTATGTCCCCTCACCCTTGCCTGCACCTCTCCAGCACCACAGCTGAAAAACAGAGCGAGAGTAGTGGGGTTTTTCAGTGTGGTATCTGGGGCTGCTCAGCTTGCTCTGGTGCAAGTGTTGCAACACTCTCGCCAACTTATTTTGTTAGCAAAGCAGCCAAACAGCTCGGGTGACTTTGCAACTGCCTTGTAGGGCAGCACGGCAACAGTATGGGCTTTGACAGCCAGACTTGTCATAACAAGGAGGAAACAGCTTTTTTTTCTCTTCTTGCCCTTTTTTTTTTTTTTTTAAATCTTCATTTACTCTGAACAAGGTAATTTGATCTAACTAGAAAGCCATTCTTTTATTTCCTTGATAATAGTGCTGAAGACTCCTGACAACACGTGATCACAAGCCTCACTCAAAGCGGCCTTGGGAGCTGCAAGAAATGCTTGGTACCTGTTTCAGAGCTTAGTGTGGATGGGGCAGGAGCAGCCCTTCACACATCATCCTTCCAGTGACCATTATGGAGCCAGAGCCTCATTCATAGCACCAACACTATCGTAACTTGCAATGGAATACAGCTTCTCCACAATAAAAACAAACAGGAACCGGTAGCCGAATGATTCTGGGCAAGACAAGATAACAACTGAAGAGTGTGGACTTTGCCCCATGCCCCAAATTGTGCCAGATCAAACCATGCCTGAACAAACTCTCTTCTGTAAATCCTAGTGCTGTGAAAAGCCGATGGTTTTTCTGAAGGGTAAGCAGAGCTGGTTTTTTTTCTGCCCCTATACTTTCAGTACAACTTAGACACAGTATGTTCACTAAGGACCATATGACATCTCGTAAAAGCTATTACCCATTTCTGCCTCTGTTAGTCTGTCCCAACACTCACCATCACATTTGACGTGCTGAACCACAGAGCACTTAAGTCCTAACTGGCACTGATTTTCAAAATCTGTCCACAGAGAAAGAGGAATCCTTCTCCACAGATCAATTTACATAATCATCATGGCACTAAGGTCACAGACACAGGAACAATCTTCTGCCACACAGTTACCCTGTAGGACCTGAATGAGCCCTCCCAGCTTTGCCATTGGGAACATATAGGACCCTGCTTTGGATGAGCTGAGACTCAAAAACTACATTTCAAAATCACACAAGAAGAGAAGAGATCAACATTCAATGGTTTATAATTTACCTCTTCTATTTCTTAAACAACACTTGTTTAAAAAAAATTCAATGTATCTTTTTAAGGGTCAGCCATACTGTAGGTGACTATTTGGGTCAAACAGCACTGAGCAGCTTCATCCAGCTGCTCGCTTGCATCACGGATCCTGTACTCACCAAGCACAACTTCAATAACAAATCATTCTTCACACTACTTCAACGATCCCTATAAAGTTTACAAGATCTCAGAGACAAAAATGAACATCTCTACAGGTATGAAAACTAGAGCAGAAGATAATGTATTTCTGTGCCCAAAACTGTACATTCTAAGAGAATTCTTATATTGTGCCCTGATTAATTACCTGCTCCAGTACAGGCCAGTTTTTACAGGATTAGAATACATTGGTCTAGCAAATGGCTATGAAAATTTTTGCTTGCTTCAGGCTGAACATGACTTTCAAACACCACTGAAAGCCACACACTAAGTTAGACCTGAGCAGCACCCACACAGAGATGTAAGTCATGTTGCATTAGACCCTACAAAGTGAAATTACAGCCCACATCCAACACACAGATTGTGTCCTAGCAGGCCAGATGTTGCATGCATGATTAACTACCAGCCTTCTAGGGGAATGCAACAAGCATACTTGTACACGTCCTCTACTCAAACTGTCCCTGAAAATATTTTTTTCTCTTTTTTTACCTTGCGAAACACGGTTACGCTGCATTTCAAACAGATTTTAGGTGCTGTTGGATTGCCATTGACATCACAGGTGGGTAGACTAATTCACAGCAAGGAAAGGCAGTACCACCTCACAGGGAGCAGCAGCTGCCCTGCAAGTCTCGCCTCTGGAGCTTAGTACTGCTGTGCACTCAACATCCACTCAGTCAAAACTACATTATGACCTTAAGCAAATCACAACAACGGGGAAAAGATACCTGTCCAAAGGCACTGCTGCATTCACTACTCAGAGAGAGACGTCTCAATTGATTCTCTTGTAAGAGACGAGGATGGAGAGCCAAGGGAAGAAAAATGGGAAGGTTTTCTACCAAAAATACTGTTTTGGGGATCTGAAGTATGAAACACAGTGGACAAGGAAGAATGAGTAAATCTTCACTGGCCTTCACACTTGAAGCACTCAAAATTAAAGAACGCAAAGATGCTAATCTGACATTTCAAGGTGTTTTTTTAATTTATTTTTGTTCTATTCTTTTTGTGTAAAAAAAAAAAAAAAAAAAAGAAGTTTAGACAGCACATGTTTAAAAGTGAAGCACAGTGTTCTTAAAAGGTTTCAATGACACAGGGTATGAGCAAAGACCTAACAAATCACACCTGGCTGAAAACTAACAAAGACCTTAGAGAAAGCTAATTCACATTTTGTAAGATGGTCTGAAGACATTCTATCTGTATTTATCTTATTAGCATCAAGCAGCTGACACTACCATGAACAATGTATCATGAATCTGTACCATTTATAAGTGTTTCTGTTGTACAGCTGAGGACTTAATAGAGCATCAGGAGGAGGAGGAGATTTTTCTGTTTCCTAATTAGCTGTCAAGTGACACAGTTTTCCTTATTGTCTGCAACAGCATTTTGGGAAATGGTTCCTCAGTACATTAGGTCACACAACCCAAGCAAAGCTAAATGCACAGTTACTACCACAGGATGTGAAGGTGCTTTAGTTTTCCCCCAGACTACTTATTCTGCTCTTGTTTTCTAGTTACCCTTAATTTCCTCCACATCTCAGTCCTTGTTGGTCCATCTCCACCTTTACCCCCAGTACAAATAACACTGATTTTTTTTGAACTCTTAATCTACATTAGGCAAAGCATTTGTTCAACTGTTTCTCCAATCGTTCTCCACTGTCATTTTGCAGATGTTCCACCAAATGCATTAAAATTTTAAAGCTTGCCCTCGACACAGGAAAAAAATTTTATCAGCACCTACTTCAAATGTTAGGCAAGACATCTAAGAAACTACTAGATTCACATCAAATTTTGCTTACTTGAGGGGAAAAAAAAAAAAGCAAAAAAGCTGTGTTTCTACTTCCCTCCAGACATCAGGGTAATACCCGTATCTTTTTTGGTTACTTTACTTAGTTCTAAGCCATTGTTTGAAACTGATGCTTAAACATCTCTAAAAAGCGTTAAACCTGTTCTGCTCACATTTGTGCCAATTTCTTGGACTAAATTTATCAAAATTTAGCTGCACCAGTACGTCACTATAAATAAGGCTCCAACTAGGAGCTTTCTGCACCAGACAGTAAAGGAATACCTCAAAGTGGTTTCTCATGAGCTCACAAGAGTGCAAGTCAGACACTCGCCACTAGCTAAGCAGCATCATGAACCCTTTCAGCTCCTTCCTCGCATTTTGTCATTATTTGCACTTCTGGATGAGTTTTGCTTATAGCTCAGCCAATGTTAGACAAAAAGTAATTAACCATGAGTGTATTCATTACAGGCATGCACCCAGACACTGCAATATGAATACCAACTATGCTTCCCTAAGTGACAGGGAGTCCCTCAAGGCTCAATTACTTGCCACATTTTGCTCCATTTCAGATGTTAGCAGCCTTACTCTTCTAAATGGGCAATAACTACCGATAACCATTTACAAGCAGCAATTAAGAGTTTTAAACCGATACCAATGACTTCTCTCAAAACTGGAACCAAGCTTTACTTATTTTTCCCAATTTCCTCAATAATTATCTCAGTGTGAGCCGTTTCCCACATACTTTACTGAATCACTATATTTCACAACATACACCTAGATATTTATTGAAAATCCCTGGCCTGTAACAGGGAAGCTGAAAGCATTGATACATCAGATGAATTTTTCTCTATAGCATAGATTCAAGAATGGTGATTAACTTTGGATGACACCGTGTTAGTCCAGAATATCTGCTTATATCCAAGTACAACAGACAAACCAGGCTGAATAATCTCTCAGAGCCCCACCTTTTCTGAAACCAACTTCTACCCCTTTTCTATAATTGAGCTTAGCATGCCAACATAATTCTAGGAGATACTGGAAGAAATCAGTATCACGTAATGATTTATCATGTGTTAATTAACTGTCTATTGCACATTCCCGAGACCACAGTTGTGTGGCTTCCCTGCTCCTAAACTCAGCTATTAGCTGCACACGTACCATCTGAGAGAGGAAACAACACAAAACACCCCAAACGAAACAGGACCTGTCCCAGCACACTCAGAAATGGAGTAGCCCAACCAGAGCCCCATAACACACTGGATGCTGACAAAACATCCAAATATCTGACAGCCTACAAAAAGGAAAACTCAGAAAACTTCCAGCAGAGGCATCTGAGCTGATCACAGCAGTGAAATTGTCATTTCACACCACAGCAAGAGCGAGCAGAAGCCACAGAGCTCTCAGCACCAGAGACCAGTGGAATTAACCCTGAGTGATAAAATACAGTGTCAGGTGTTTCAAAGTCTTTATCAACACCCTTTAAAAATATTTCCTTTGTTATCTAGAATTTTTTTTCCTCTATCCTTTTACCCTGAAGAGCATGGCACATTGCATTCTATTTTATTCATTAATTAATGATGGTTTGACTGTCATGATTTCTGTTAACCAGTTCTATATATCAAGTAGATATTTCCATGGATTTAAAGAAAGTAGTGGATAGGTACTCCAGGGAATAATTTAAAGGTAGTGCAAACATTCCATGTGTTAAGAGTGGATAATATATCTTGTTTACATTCCTGTTATTTAGGATTCATTCTAGAAGGAAAACCCTACTCTTCAAACTTTTTTAACTGACTTTTTTTTTAAACCCTTTTGTACCACCTGCATCTCTCCTTCCCAAGGTTACACAGCCTGTGGCAAAGCATACATATGGAAGGAGAGTAAGTCCTTTCACAGTTATTACCCTGAAACCTAGTCAAATACCAGATCCAAGAAAAAGTAAAATTAAATAATCTATACTTTTGATTGCATGTTCAACTCAACTTTTCTGGTGGTTTTTGATTTTTTTTTTTCTTTTTAAAACAAGCCCTCTATTTAAAAAGGAAAGAAAAAGGCAAAGCAAAGCAAAACAAAACAACGCAAAATATAAAACAATACAGGGGTTAGACACAATGCCTGGTGGGTTTTTTGGTGGTTTTTTTTCCTATGGTACTTATTTACTCTAGTCAGGAGACAGAAATAAGAGAGTATAACATATTCATCTTTCTTCAGAGTCACATGAAGATGTACTTGGATGAAGCTGAGAGAAAAAAGGAATAGAAGTGATGTCTTTTTTACAGTGCAAACTTTCAAATGCATACTACATTACAATCAAATATCTAAACACAGCATCTGTAGCAGCCAAGAAAAACCCATAGATCCAGCTAACAAGATTGTTGTTATTGCCGTGATCTCCGATGCTGAGCTTGTGCTGCCTTGAAAACAATGAAAATTAAGACTCATAAGCAGCAGCAGTCAAACTGCTCAAGAATGTTGACACCTCTCTCTCAGAGAGCCATCGGCTCCTGACAGCCGGATTCAGACAGGCAAGGTAAAACATTTCAATCTGTGCATCCCTCTGGTCTGTCTGCAGTGCAATGCATGACTTCAAATAGCCCTCAGTAAACAGTCTTCTCATCACTCCAGCCTGGGCTGAATTTTAATCAGGGTCCTTTAAATGCCATTGAGCAAATCCATACACTATGGATTGCTTCTTGCATGCCTCTGGCCAACCACTATTTGGAGGGTCATTTATTATTTTTAGAAAACCAAAACAATCCAAAGTTATGGCACATAGCACAACACATCTCGAAGCAGAGCGCAGTTATTTCTGGACATTTCATATTGCATGTAAATGAAGCTTTTAATTATTCCTTTAACGTGACATAGTGGATGCACCCATCTGTTAGTCACACAAGAAGAGGAGCTAGGTTTATCTCATGATAAAACAGCAGTAAAGTTTTCAGGCTGCTCAGATATAAAACTTGGATTCTAAAATTCACATATTCTGCACTAAAGGCAAGCAAAAGACAGAAATATGGGAAGAGCTCCCAACAATAATGGTAGCAATAAAGAGTATACAATTCAGAAGGGATGCTACATGTGATGAAAACACTAAGCTAGCTCATAAACAATTTTCTTTCTTTTTTCTTCTTTTTTTTTTTTTTTTTTTCAAATCTATCCCAGGGAGGGTTAGGCTCTATGCATCAATTATCAAACCAGGAGTACGTCCCCAGTAGAACTACAACCTCAGCAAAAACTCATTAGAAACCGTGTGTGTGCAGGGGGGGAAATGTGGTCATTATTTGACTGCTCTGTTCTGCAAAAAACTATATTAGGGAGGTGTAAGCCAGCAGAGTGCTGACTGCTACAGTTCTTTCTATCTCCCATAGATAAGTCAATTAATCAAACTTTGCTTACTACCTGTCAAAAGCCTGTCTCTGTCCTCTTGTTGAAATACAGAAAGAATGCAGGGGCACTTCCTCCGCCTGCAGGTTCTCTCTTGCTTAAGGAGTGGTCCCAGTCATTTTGAGAAAACATTATTTCATGCTGTTAAACAGCTTTAGGAAAATCTTCTCTTCTCTGTCTTTCTTGCAAACAGAGCAGCTGACAAGCAGGGAGTGAAGACTTTCATCCGAAGAGAGGAGCGGTGCTTAGCACAGCATCTGAGTGCAGCCCTTAAAGCCACTGTGGTGCTTCTGACACCTTCCTCCTGTCCAGGGCTTGCTTTGGGCCAAGCATCAACGTGGGCACCATCCCCTGGCTTCACAACTGTCCATTCGAGTTTGAATTTCAGACTGGATGGGCAGTCTCAGGACTAGCAATCCATATAGTTCTGCTGGATCAGAGGAGGATAATGAAAGCAGGTCTTTCAAGAAATGCATGTCTGGGAAAAATACTTCCTTTGCCTCTATGTCAGGCCACCATGATACAATCAGAGCAGCAATGTGAGATGAGATGATGTTTCTCTTCTGCCTAACAACTACATGCATTACTTCCATTACAGGAAACATTTGAGTATATTCTTAATTGGAGACTCGATAAACATTCTTTAAGAAACAATGTCATGTCTTCCTCACAGGAACAGGGAAAAAAAGGAGGAGGAATTTTCCCTTACACCTTGAAAAGTCTGAGGAGCTGGATTTGTACACATCTGGAATTCAGCCAATATACAAGTGGTCTCTATAGTTCTTGGAAGGTATCCTAAAAGAGGGGTGTTTCCCTCGGACTTTGTGGAAGAAAAATAGAGTGCCATGGAGGCTGGTTTTCATCCATATTTGAGGAAGATGTGAAAAAAGGCTACATATATAAATCCTGAAAGATCTATGTCAGGGAAAACAAATGTAGGATACGGACCTTATTGCTATTGCTCACCCAGGCCAAAACAAGCCCAGGAATCTGGGCAAACAGTCACCATATGATGAATTGAGAGTCCACCAAAGTAGATGGAAACACTACCACTTGCTACCATTTTTACTGTCCACTTCTGGCCCATGATTGACTAGGTTCTTCAGTACTCTTATAGTAGATATTTCTTTCACACTATTGCCTGATGAAATGCTAAAAATGACCAGTTGTTGAATACAGCCAATTCCCACAATACACTTGGATTAGTTTCTGAACTAGGTTCAGACTAAGCATTTTTAGATCTATTTTTATTTGCATTGAAATAGATGCTTCAGTGTTTTTAGCTGTTTGAGCAGCAGCTGTTGCCACAGACTACTTTGTGGCAGCATGAGCAAGAGTTGGATTCAATGTTATTATTTGGAAAGTATTTGATTTTTTTTTCCTCTTTAAACTGTCCTGCATATAGATTTGTTTCTAATGGTTTCTGCACTTTCCACAAGAGAAAATAAAATGTTCTTGATTAACTTCCCCAACCCAAGTATAGTGAGAGGCCACACTTACAATGTGAAAATATAATTCTGGCTATGGTTGAAGTCAATAAGATAAATTTGCTTCCTGTTAAAAATGTATCTTTTCCTAATTTTTGTTTCTCAGACTTTCTGACTAAACTACTTCATTAGGCAATCACAACTTAAGGTATCAACTAAGAACTAAAATTCTAATTAGAGGATTCAGCATACTCCATAATCATAACCTACAGACATTTAAAAAAAGCCCCACGCAATCAAGAAAGATTCTAGTGTTTCCACTCCCTAGCTTTTAGGCAGCATCTTTCAACTCACAACAATCAATTTCATTAATTGAATTCTCCCACTCTGAAAAAAATTCAGAATTTTGGAAATGGAAGAAATTGCAACTTTTGCCTAAAAACAAATACGTTTTTCTGTCTAGTGAAGTCAACATAACTTTAGTGAAATTTACGAGGGAGCATTCCATATCAATTAGTCAAGGTATATACTAAATTCTTAACTGGAAGATAAAGATTACAGCCCCCTTCCAAACCTCTCTCCAACTCTTCTACTCTTTTCCTCATCTACTTGTTTTTCTTCACACATATTGGGCTCCTCCCCCTTGCTCACATGCATTATTGAGTACTCTGTCATGCATTAAGTAGTGCAAAACAGCTAAAGGTGAAATGTTTCAAGTCAAGTAGCTAATTCCAGTGGTTCAAGAGACAGTTTTTGACAGAACATGAAGTATATTCTTTGGTTTTGGCCCACTTCACTAACTTGCTGATAAGTACCTTGAAACATCCAAGCAAACACTCATCAAGTGAAGCAATTTAATGCAAGCAAGATGGTTTGGGAAACAAAAAATTGATCCTAAAAGGCAATGTTAGCCCCTCCTACAGAGTTGACTCTGCAGATTTGTGCAGGCACTACTCTTACAGACTTTTCCATGAAAGAGCAATTTCCATTGTCCCCTTGACTTTTGGATCCTTGATGTTATTCTTCTAAGTCATGTTGCTCCAGTTGCAAAACCTGACGAAGTTCATTTGTCATCCTGATTACACAATGTATTCAATGAGTCAATTTTACAATATAATATTGACTAAAATATTAACAGAAAGTGTTGACAGGAACCAATCCAAAATAGCAACATGCACTCTGTTATTAGCAGTGTAGTTTCCACCAGTAAACAGTCTCAAAAACCTTAATTAGATTTTAGCAGCCCTAGAAGTCAAGAAAGCAAAAGAACCTTTCAAACCATTAACATCTCAAGTTCTGCAGCACGTTTCAGGAGACAGCACAGCCCAGTGACTTGCTGTGCATGTAAAACATTGCAGAAGATCACCAATCATTTCCAAAGTCCCATTTCTTTAGCCCTTGAGTTGAAAATTAGAACATGGCATATAAGGAATTTTCACCTGAAGTTTAAAATGCCTGTATACATAGGAGTTTAATTTATTATTCTAATGACTTTCACAGCTTGAGATTCTCACTGGGAGACATGCCTGTATGCATTTAATAAGGCTGCAGAGATTGGGACTATTCCTGAAGGACTTTCCGAATCATTTCCAAAGCATCTTTTTATAGCTAGCAAAGTATAAATTATGTAAAAAGGCAATTAGATAGATACCATCAAATCTATTTGACTGTTAACCCCTCTTTGTTAGATTAATCTATAAACCTGAAAAGAATCCACTTTTAGCATTCCAAGACCATGCTCACATATTTAGATGTGAAGATGTAATCATTCAAATAACTGCAGCAGGGCGGCAGGGAAAGGAGGGAGGGAGAGGCAGGAAGTCTTCATGTTCTTCTCCTTTTCTCTCGAGACCTCAACAGCACGTTCATGACAAATATGCTGTCCTATTGCTGTGATGTTGGTAGCTCACAAACATAACTAATGATCCCAGCATTAGATTTTTGGAAATCTAGTAGAGATCTGATACACACATGTATAAAAAAATATCGTTATATCTGCTTTCCTTACTGATGAAATCCTAGTTCTTTGGGGATGTGAAAATTGAGAAGAAACATTCCCACACTTCCCATAAATCTTCCAGTAGCAGAGAAAGAAGAGAGCCAGTGGCACAAAACAGAGTTCCAATTAAGCCACATAATTTTTTTTTCCATAAGATCTTCCCACAGGTAACAAAACATTAAGGTTGGTGCCACAGCTCTCTGCTCCTTTTCATAAAGGGCACTTCATTGCCTTCTTGGAATTCACATATCATGGTACTGAATATTAAATACGAGTTTCACAGGGAGGGCAGGAGCATGAAATTCTCTAGAGTTTCTGCCAGGGCCAAACTGTTAAGTCAAAATTTTCTGTTCTCCTCATAAGGAAGTTATAAACAACACACAGTGTATTTCTGCCATTCGAGGCCAAGATATTCCTGAAAACTGCCTATCCACAGTGTCAGTGCCCTTGAAGCCAGACAAGATCATTCAGCCTCAAACACGAACTGCAGCTTGCCTGTAATCCAGACTCAGACCTGAACACCCTCTTCTTCAACCGTCTCTAATTATGGGTAACCTTGATTTGCTTTTTTAGCTGGATAAACAGACAAGCTGGCTCAAGAGTTTCTCACCCCATGGCAGAAGAGTAGATAATACATACATCAAAAGTGCTCTCTTCCCCTTCACCGCATGACTTCTGTTTTACGAGGCATGCCCAGAAGTAGAGATCATGTTAAACCAGTTGACAAGAACATTCACTATTTCCTCCCCCCTCCCAGAAACTGACTGTGAGATTCTAGTTACAAAGACATTTTGTCAGTTCACTGCTGTAACTGGCCACTTTTCATACGTGCCAACTAAGCAGAAACAACCTGAGAGTTATGAATACTTATCAGATTGTGTGAAAGTCACAGGCATCACACTGCTGTCTGACTCTCAATAGCAGGGGACTTCTGGGTGTCATTTGGGAATGAAAGGATGCTGTCATTACTCCAAGAGGAGAAAGAGAGCCAAATGAGACTACTTGTGAAAGCAGCCCAATGATAGAACATTTTGATTAGAATAAATGACACCAAGAAATTGTCTGCTGGCAACCACACTTTTTCCCATTACAAGAAGATGATACAAAAAAAGAGAATTTCTTTGCCAACTCTCATTCTACTGGGAGGTTTCTGAAACCTCAAATTTCATGAGACAACAGCCTCTAGAGATGAAGAAACAGAGGAAAATATTTTCAGCTAATGCTTTTCTGGTGAACAAAAAGAAAAGTTTCCTTACTTACATATACATGTACTTCACTTCCCACAATTGATCTTGTTTCTTTACAGGGTAAAAATGTTGCATTTCAAAAAAACTCATACTATTAAGAACACTCTTCAGTAAAACCATGTTGCCTGGCCTGAAAGTTCATCAATAGTACCAATGGGTGCTGTTTGTTCATGGCCAGCAAAACTGGTTTTCACAAGGAGCAGATGATCACTGCATGGAGAACACTGAGAGCTGCTTGTACCCAACAGCATTAAAAACTGAAGCCCAGCCCAGTTCAGAGCTCTCTGCATGCACTTCCAGCTCTGCACCTTGGTCACTGACCCATCACAGGGCAGTGGTTCGGAGACATCTGTGCTCAGCTGTTGGCCTCAGCTCTTCTCTCTTCCCCCACCATTTCACAGATATTTCTTCTATTCACATTTAAAGAAAAGAGACATTGCTAGTACACAGCTGTACTCTGGGGGGTTTTAGTATGAAAATATAATTCATGCCTTTCCTCCACCAGATCCTTTCCCTCTCAGTCACCAACTAGACATTTCACCCTGGAATAAAGCTCTTTTCCAGACACCTCAAACAGATGGAAAGATTCAAAGGAAGTCGTTGTTATATGTGTGCCATGGTAAGTGCCTGATCCATGCAGTTAGAGAGCTAGCCCTTCTTGAACGAATTTATATTTAATTCTACAAAACAGAACCAACATAAGAGAAGGAAAACATGTTGTTTTGGGTATGGGAAACCCAGAAACCAGGGCCCACATCCAACTTAGAAAGCACCTAGAAACTGCACTGCGATCATGTTCATTGCATGGGACTATCCCAAAAAAATGCGTTAGTGACTACAATGGACACTCTTCCTCTCTCTCAACTGAATCTCACCATGGACCTTAGAAATATTTACATAAAGAGTCTTGTTGAAGTTGGTAGGTACTTGAGTGGTAAATAAGTCTCGAAGAAGAGGTATTCTGTAACTTCCTGCCCACCTTCACCTGCAAATCTCTCCAAGTGGTCAGTCACAGTGAAAATTGATTTAAATGTTCACTGAGAGCCCCAGCAAGCCTGAAAACTGAACTGACCTTGGACTGAGTCACAGTTTGTAGAGAGCTAATCATGTACCTGCAAGTCCAAATAAAAATAAGCACATAACACTTTCAGCTAGATCAGGGAAAAAGTAGGAAATCAATACTAAACACACTGCAAATTTTATTTTGTGTTTTGAAATATGAACAGAACCTATCCATGGTTCAAACTCAGATAATAGTTTCAGTGAAAGGAAGGTTTCAGCTGCTATATTAACTGAGAAATTTGATCTATAAAAATAGTAAGGTTTTTTTTTCCATATTTTTCACTAAATCACTTGAAGCTGACATTGTTTAAATATTAAAACCACAAACAAACCCAGAAGCGAGCAACACACAGAATGTTCCAAGCAGAAAAATTGAGGTTTTTTGATCTAAAAACTCTTACCTTAAAGGACAAAGTATCATTAACTAAGATGAACATTTTTAGATTTATTTGGTTCAATGCAAATCAAGTTTTCAGCCAACTTTCCAATTAATTGTCAGACTTCAAAGCCCTGTATACATCCAGCTCCACAAGAAATGTATCTCACACCTTGCTCAGGTCCTCCTGCTCTCTTTTGGGTCACTTCCCACATGGCTTGAGATGGATGTCCCCAAATGGTGGTAGCACTCAAGTACAAATGAGCTGCTGAAAAGCCAGTGGTAATTATGGCAATCCTACATCTCTCTTACTTCTTGGAATTCAACTGCTTAAGTTTCTGGCAGGTAACTTGCAATGGGTGAGTGCCCAGGACAGAGCAGTTTCAGTGTGCCCCAACCAGGAGGAACCTAAATACCACATCTAAAAATAAAAGTACTGTTTTGTCAGGTCACCACTTCAGTGCTCTTGGGAAGTCATTCAGGGGGGAATTGCAGTCTTCCCCCAAGAGCCACAGCCAAACAGTCTGAAATCAAGGTGCTGTGATCAAGTTTTTCACATTTTAGACCAAGACACCAATCTCCACATCAGCTCTTTTCGGCCACATCCCAGATGTGTGGCAGCACGAAAGCCTTGCAGCTGACCTGCGGAACATGCACCAGTGATGCCTGAACTGAGAACAGTTTCAGGCTACCTTAAGCACCACACCTGTCCCCAGCACTTACCCTGTGGAAGGCTGCAATACTCTCACAACACCACTCATGCAGTGACTAAAGCCCATTTATCCAGGTTCCAACCACATGGTCAATGCTAAAAGCCTTTACTGGAGCTCTTCAATGGGTAAACCTGACAGCAAACACAAGACAGCTTTGCATGAGCACAGCCACCCTGCGCTCCACGGAATAGGGACTCCATCTCGCCGCTTTACAAAGCATCACACGCATCCTTGGGACTAAGGAATACACACTAATAGCAAGAAGAATTTAAAACTAAAAAATAGTATCCATCCTACAGCTTTCTCCTCCTACTGAGGCACCCTCCTAGGCACAGAGGCCTTTCTGAGCAGAGTTTACCTCTGGAAAGCGCAGTCATTCGCAAGGTAATGCTCTTGTTAGAAAATACCAATTTATACCTCTGAGGATACACAATGAAGTTCTGTGACCAAATCAGACCTCAAAAAAGTTCATCTAAACAATTACCTGCTTGTAATTTAAAGGTGTGAGTTTTGGTTGTTTTATTTTTCATTAATTTTCCCAAAGTTGTGCTAAATTCCATATAGATACACCACTTTTCAGTAATATTCTTACATGCTCTTTCCAACACATTTTATTAACTCATACCACAAATAAATTATATTGTGGAGTGAATGAAAGAGAACTGTAGAGAGAATGCAAACATTTAGTAGCACAATGCAGATATTAGGCATTCAAGTAAAATAAAGGTCTTGGACCTCCAGATGCAAATGTGAAGACAGCAAACTGAAAAAAACATTGGAAAAAAATGGGAAGGAAATTTTGCATTGAAAAGTTACTTTTGTTATGAAAAATACTTAAATAGTAAAAAATTCTGGTGACAAACTACATTATATTAACGTGTCTCCACAACAAAGTATGTTGCTACACTGTATAAATTAACTTTCGTTTTCTGGAGACAGTAAGTACAGAGTGTTTTGTCTAGCCATACGGGATCATGAACAATGAACAATTTCAAAGCATTCCCTTCATGCAAAAAAACCGCTGCATACTGTTAATATATCCTGAC
>WEKY01002664.1:2909-59100 GCA_013390045.1 Picathartes gymnocephalus
ACTGTCTATTAGTTGTCTAATATAAGTTTACAATCTACTGCTTAAAAAATCTTCAGTTTAATTACTCCTTCTTACTAGAATTGCCTTCCATGGATAATGAACCTAATAACTTAGATACTGGAAATACCAGATTAAAAAGCCAATCAATCATTTCTAATAATTTTTAGTGTTGTGAAAGGAAGAAAAGAACCCCTAAAACAGCACATGATGTTTTCAAGTAGAGCAGCTTTTAAAAAGCTTTTATCAACAGCAGCTGTCACAGATGGGTTATGTTAGTCAAGAAGATTCCAAAACAGGAAAAAAAGCGCCCATGCTTATATAAATGAGAAGAATATCAGCTTGATTATAATACTCTTTCACTAAGAGAATATACAATGTTGGGCTTGTCTGTGTTTGCTTAACATGAGTAAAGAAGTGTAGACCATAAAAATGCACTTCAGAGCCTCTTTTCCCATCTAAAATAGTCCCATCAAGTCATATGCTCAGTGATTAAACAGAACACCATATATCATTCTGCATATTTTGAGGACTTCGTAGGAGCCTGGATGAGAGAAGTGCTAAGAAGATCTTGAAGCCAAACACTGAATTCTTCAGTCAAAGCATAACAATTTATTGCCATATTTGTTTCTGAGCACTATAGATATTTTTATCTTAATGTGTTACAAATTGATGTAGTTACTTATTTTTATTCGGATCTTTACAGAACTTTAATTAAACAAAACTGTTATCTATAAAATTAGCATAGACAGTCACAAGCCAAAAGATATTAATAATCTGAAAATTAACAGAACTTTGACATGAGCTCACATTTTCTGATTTTAGTCATGTCAATAGAATTAAGTGAAGTGTAGTCAGTGACGTAATCTGTGTTATAACACAGGTCTTCATGAAGTGAAAATCATGATGGTTATATTTGTCAAGTTCATGGAAGAACTAACTAGCATCAGAACACTGTTTTAAAAAATATTTCTCTAGCCAAATCTATCAGCATAATCTAATAACAAACTATCTGTTTTAGTCTTTGCTATCAAGATTATGTTCTTTATTCTTTCTATGCATGTAAAGCATATAGATAAAAAATGCAAGCATGTTCTTGATCTTATGTACACAGCACTTGTACAATCATATAATTGTTTGGGATGGAGAGAACCTTAAAAATAATCTAGTTCTAAACACCCTGCCATGGGTAGGGACATCTTCCATGTTACTTAAATTCTCATCCAACCTGGTCTTGAACACTTCCAACCACAACTTCTCTAGGCAATATATTCCAGTGTCTCTCCACCCTTATTTTAAGAAACATAATTCCTTTTGGTTCCACAATTTGTGTTTTTGGCAGTCTAGTTGTGCACCTTCAGCAGGACTGTCTCTAAATAGTTTTATTTTCTGAAGAAAGTAAAAGGATCCAAACCACCTGAAGTTAAGGTGGGACCTTAGCTGCATATCATAGGCATCAGAATACTACTCAACGGTGATAGTACTGTCACCTCTTATCTGAAGAACAGGCCAGCCATTTGCATCAAAAAACCAAATGTAATGCTTTAGAACAGTGGTTTCGACATCTGAATCCAGATTAAGGAACATGTGAAGTATGTGTGAGGGTCAGAAGTCTGAGCGCTCTCCTTTGGCTGTGTCCCTAAGACTCACGCAGGCTGATGTTATCCACACCTTCCCAAGGAGCTTGTCTTTCTCAATTTATTCTGCAGGGAATGTAGAGTCTTGACTCAGTGTTATGCATTTCATTTCCTAAAACTGGCACCTGCAAATCAGATGTAGTTAAGCCACATCAACATGCTGTTCTCAGAATGTGCCCAAGCAAGAGAACATCACTCACACCAAGTGCACATTACAATGTACTGCAGTCTGAATTGCAAAGGTTGCTGCATGCAGAGGATGAACTGGAGAACAGCTCCTCTCTGTATTCACTTGTACCTCTTTCCAAACTTCTTTTTCCCCCTTATACCTGATTTTTTGGTATCCTGAATATACTAGAAAGGTTTCTTTAACTACCTGCCTGACATAACCAATGGCTTGCTTTGAGCATGGAGGTGTTGGGAATCTTAGGACAGAAGTTGTTCACTGTAATATATAGAATAGAATGTTCTACATTCTACTTCAACTACATTCAAAAAAAACCCCTTCACCTTCAGAGAACAGGGAGCGTCTCTTGGCTCTTTAAGGACTAAAAACATCCTAAGTCTTCTGTTGCTGACATCCTCCTTTATTCAAATAATCTGAACAATATAATTAATTCAAAAGAATTAAAACCAGTCTGCAGTTAATTTGAAGGTTGCTGCCTGCATTTCAGATAAGCCAGGTTCTGTTTCTAAGTGTATCTGGTATCTGTTATTCCTAACACCACTGATCTAGTAAATACCTACTCCCACTAAAATCCTTGCCCTGTATTATTGAAAACCACAGACTAAGGAATCTGTAGGAGATCTATTCTGAGCTTGTCTGTAAGTTCATTTTGGATATCTGTTAAATATACAGAGTTTTCTAAACTCTTTTAAAGATAAGACATGGGCAGTTCTATTTGGGAACTATCATATAACACATTGTAAAACTTTAAAATGTTTAAAATGTTTTACTGTATCAAGATGTCAGAAAGATAAGAAAGGAATGTGTTAGTTTGCTTTTAATAAAGACAAAAGGACAGGTCAGTAAGTAATGAATAGTAAAGCTGCTAAAGATTAAGAGGTGCAAAATTATAAATAAAATGATAATACTATTTAACAGGGATTACATTCTCAGATTTTGTATATTTTGTTCTTTATGTGCACAGCAGCAATATATTTAATATTAACAGTAATGTTATTTTGATAAACTATTTTTCAAAATTATAATGTAAGAATAAAGATAATAAAAAAGGTAATTAAAAATAGAACTGTCCTAAATGGCTCATAAATCCAACATCTAAATAAAACAACAAAATTTACTTCAAACTGATGGTAAAATTGAATTTGTTTGAATATGAAGTCTTCAAGTAGTCAATGAATCAGTAAAATTGAAACGCTCTTGAAGGTACATCAAGATATCATCAAAAGAACTCACTGCAGCTAAAAAGGGGAGAGACTGAATCAATGAATTCTGCTTAGGAGTGAATGATGTAAATGGCAAGAAATGCAAACAGAAATGTTATTTATTTTTCTTATTCGGTGCTAATCAAACACAGTAAAAATTTAAGATTGCTGCTTTTCAAAACATATTCAGAATGAAATATTAAGGCAACTCCTCCTTCTGTCTAGCAATTTCTTTCTCTTTTCCCTTCTTTCTTGTTTGTACTGTGGGAGGATTTAGCCTAGCTCTTACTGAGAACTAGCCCTGACTATCATATCCTTTTTGTTATTTTTCTTAAGCTATGATTTAAAAAGGTCTAACAGCTACACTTCCAATCATATAGCTGTAGTGGTAAAGCTTGTATAGATGTAGCAAAGACACCAAACTTCCTGTTCTCACTTCTATCAAGTAAATGCCATTGTTCGGTAAACCAGGGGAAGAAATTCAGGCTCTATGTAATATTTGTATTCAATATTTTCCTCTCCAAAGTCATTAATTTAGCCAAAACACTGTGTATCTTTGGCATTCCCAGATAATCAGACATAGAATATATTCCTGTAGGTATAATTGATTTCTGAAATAAGTACTTATTGTAGAATAAAATACACTTGGGCATCATTACAGCACTTAATCCAGCTGAATTCTGTATGAGTGCCACAGAATTCCTCTGAAGAGTATCATATTTGCAAAATAGATTTGACAGATGTACAACAGTTCCCGAAGTATTTAACAGAGATAACACCTCCAAAACATAATTACTTCCAAAATAAAATGAATAAAAAAAGAGGCTTCAATATAGTAAATCTGAAAGCCTACATATTTTATTGAAGTATCAAAGAGAGACCAATCTTTCCAAGAAAAGTTCTTAAAAGGGGAGGAAGAATATCTGCACTCTAAACAGGGTTACCAAAATACCATTTTTTTAACGTGACTTTAGGACTTTTAAGACATAGACTGGTAGGAGAAGTATTTTAGTTGGGTTTTAAAATTAATTCCTAAGGCTTGTGAAAATTATTCTCATGATTTTTTTTCAAAATCACTGTAGTTCATTACAAGAGATAACAAACATTCTCAGTAAGTATAGTTGCCAAACTGGTTTATAAATTAAGGCAAATATGGGGCCTTTCTTTTTCTGCTGTCTTTCTGAGATTTCAAAATTTTGCAAAGCTATACTTAAAGAGACACTTATTTCCTTTTGATTACTTCAGATGGCATTTCTGTCTTTGCTGAAGAGATTGCAAACTATAGGAGGTATATCTGCGTAAAAAAAAAATGTTAAAAAGACAGACATGTGATAAGATCTTTCATTAAGTGTAAATTCCCGTATGTCCAAAAAGAAATATTTAATAATATAAGGAACAGATGTTTTCAGAATGGAAAAAATGTAGAAATTTTGTGCAATTATCAAAATTAAGTATAGTGTCCTTTTTCTGTTTATACAACATTAAAATGCTGCAATGAAAGGTGTCTGAACTGCATAACCACAGATAGCTGTTCTTTAAATATGCAGTTGGTAAATCTGTTGGCTCTTGTTGCCTAGTATCAGTTGCCAGGTGATCAGAATGGAGTAATTTGCATTATTGTTATATATTTCTTCTTCAAGAGCCATCAGCTGAATGGGCAGATCTCTACTCAGTGTGATGCCTCCTGCCCTGAAGCTTTTCAGAAATGTCAAGGCCCTGGGCAGCAGTTTTTCTCCTCCTCCCCTCTCTTCAATGCAGGCAACCACCCCCAACATAACCCAACACAGTGCGACCCAACCCAACTCAACTCCATAATCCATAAAAGAGAAAGAAAATCTCATTCTCCCCACACCTAATTCTGTGTCAAGTGGAGTCCATGGAAGTTTTGCCAAGGACCTCAGTAAGAGCAGCACTCTCTAAACATCCTTTATTCCAGCAGGCCACTCAACTTCTTATTTGCACAGTGACAGCAACATACCTGTACCACATATTTTTGTTTACAGTTAGACTAACTTAACACTGGGAAAGCTTATATAGTCATAAATTCAGAAAGCATTTAATAGGGATTTTAGGTATATAACCTGCAAAGCAACAGAGATTATGCAGCTGAAACCTGATGTTTGCTCTGAAAGTGCCACTGAGGTACCATTTTCTTGTACATAGTGTGACTGTCAGTAGACGTATGGGCTTTTATATCAGAATAAGGAAGGAAAACAAGACATTGTTTATTTGTAATATATGCTACTGAGCATTTGAATTAATGAAATAGAATTTATGGATGGATAGCATGTCCAAGGAAGTAGAAAAACATTACTGCTTATAATTCAACCTCTGACATAAAGAGTGGCCAAGACAGAATTTTGATGTGTTGCTGGTTTTGTTTTCTCTTCCTGAGAAACTGTTGTTTCAGTAATAGCTTCAGCTTTAGAGGTGGGAAAGCAGACATCCATGTTATGAGCATAATTAAAAAGTAGACCAGTTTAGGCAAAGCTTCTTTCCAAACATCAGTCTATCTACCTCAGTGCAGATGGGAAAGGGCATCATAGACTGATTCCAGTTGGATGCAGCCTTTTCTGACTGGAGAAAGAGAAAAAGGCAACTGTGATGGAGATCTGGGGTGACCATATCTGCCCATTAGGGGCTGGACATCCATCTCTCTTTATGCAGAGTTACCAGCAGCCATCATTCACATAAAAACTCTCAGTCCATTACCAACAGTTGACCTTGCGACCTTACATTAAATGCTTCACATCCCATTACTTTCCTCCAAAGTAATCTATTTTCCCAATTTTTTACAATAATGCACTTCAGCTTTGTCACACATTTCTGGCTCCAGTTCTGGAAAATGTTTTTGTTCAAGAAAACACTCCACTGTGTGCTTTATTTTGCTTATCTCTTGAAATCAAAATGAAGCAAGCTGTTACTGTTTGCTCTCCATAGAGATAGAACGAAAACACACTTACAGGCTTCTCTGTCCTGGGCTCTGAATGATGGCAGTTATTTTTTCCAGTCTGTTTCAAACAGAAGAACTAATGTAATCATAAATGCATTGAAATTAAATCCTAATAAAGGGTCTTCAGAAGAATATTCATGTTCCCACTTAAAAAAAAGGTTTATTATACTTGTAAAAGATATTTGAAGCATTCCAGCTTTCTAAAGCATTGCAGTATACTTCTGCAATAGCTTGCTACCCATTACTGAATAGATTTAATTATACTTTCTCTGTAGTAGAATTACAGTTACAGATGTTTTTTTGCTACTGATTGGAACGTCAGTAATAATTTAATTAGATATTATGACAGTTTCCATGGCTTATATGTTAACACAGTTAAATTCTCTCTGTAAACTAATTTTGAGAACAAATGTTTCTGTTCAAAATCTTTTACAGTGGAAATGTTTCAAAGGTAGAAAAAGTTAATTGCAAGGCATTTTTCCCCCCTTCTAAATCCTCTGAAGGAGCAGGAACATTTTCCATGGAAATATGGTCAGTTACTGAAATGTCAAAGAGGCTCTAACTGAGCAGTATACGGAAAGTATATGAAATTTAAACTACCTCACAACCTAAGTTATATGGTACTATTTATTTGTATAACTAGAGTGACCCTCAGTGTGCAGAAGATATGCTTTTTACTGCGTGGTTTTCATGGATACAAGAACATTGGATGGCTGTATTATATTTAATTAAAAGCAATAGTGGGCCTACCCAGATGCTAAAAGGGGTTGATCTGAACAGTGCGTTGACATCAGATGAATAGAAGAGGCCACCTGCTAGCTCCACTTTTGGCTTTGTGGATGATTTGCATTCCTGTGGCCTGTTGCTCTGCATGATTGCTCTCAGCACTTCACAGCCCCATGAACTGTTTAATATCATGGATACCTTCCAGCCTTGCAGGCTATCTCCTTTTGTAACATCAGTGCAAAAGAAAGAGTGACCACTTGCATGATTCTGATGGGTAGAGCATGATGTTTTCACTTAGCATATACCACATCAAAGAAGAGGAAATGCTTTTCTATAAACCAGATTAAGATAAAAATTAATCCATTCTTGCCTAAGAGTGCTAACAGACCTTTTTTTCTCTTTCTGAATGATGCTCATCATTTGAACCTAAGTACAGTACAGTTCAGACTGTATCCTTGTGTTTTCCCTTGAGCACAGAATGTTTCTTGTTTAACTATGTAAAAGGGAAATAATTCACAAAATATATTTATTGTTTGAACTCTGAGAAACAATTCAGTAGCATAAAGGTATTCATGAACACTGAGGCAACATTTAGACTTCATGTGTTTTATCAATATTATATTGCCAGTGCATTCCTAATTGCTGTCATCTTTCTGAAAAACTACAAATATTCTAAAGGGAGAGGCAAGAAAAATGTAATTTAAAAGAAAAGGACATCATTATACCATTTTCCAGCAGGTAATACTAAAAGACAAAACAAAAATTTCAGATCCATGTTTTTGTTAACTGTCTTTTCTTGAGAATATACGTGCTGCATGGAACTCAGTCTGAGTTCCTTGTAAGTTCCCAACTTGAAGGCTATTGTATCATCATTCAAGGAGTGGAAGGATGCCATTATCTAAAAATAGCCATGGTTTCCAGATTCCATTGCAATTCCAATCTATATTTATTTCTGCAGTGATTAGCTGACTCCATCCCAGCAAGCTCTCAGTAACATTTTCTTACAGTTTTATACATCAGTACTAAATAATAAAATAATTATATGCTTGCTTTTGTGTTTGTGTTTGATGTTTCTTTTTCCTTAGGCAGTATAATGATTTAAAATGTGAGACAGAAAAATCAAAAATCAAATGTTAATCCAAAACAGATTTATATATAAAATGTGTGGTAATTCAGTCCTAACTTGAGGTTAAAAGATTTTAAAAATTTTGAACATTTTAAGTCAGCTTGTTTCTATAACCAGACACTTAATTCCTGATGAATTAGTTACTTAAGAACTGGGTTAATGGAGATTAACAGAAATTTATATACCTAAATGTCTCTTTACCAGCTTAACTCTAAAGCACAGATTTTCTGACTCCTTACTCAACTAACTGCAGTATATAAAATTCCTATGGATTTAAGCCTATGGTATCAAAGTTTTCTAGTATCACAAATTTTATTTCTCAGCATATCCATGGACAACTCAGTCTTAAGGCGAAGAGAGAGCAGAGATATAATTTTGAATTCCACAATATACAATGCACTTATCACTGTTGAGAAATGTGGTTTCAGTTCCATCCTTTGACTGAAAGGGTCAGAACCTAACAGTGTTTCTAAACTGCCAGACTTCAGAGGTTTCAGGGAATAGGAGCTGTCAGTTTCTCCTGCTTAATTAATTTTCCACTGCCTGATTAATGTTTTCTAGTCAGTGGCTGTGATTAAGAAAGTCAGTAACTCCACAGCCTGCTGATTCATATTACCCCTGGAAAAAAATATAGTGATGGCTAAGGAGCTTCTGCAGTTAAATACAAGTGCTCAGCTCTGCTCAGGCAGGATGTGGATTGTTACCACTGCACTATGGACTAAAAAGAAGGTATTTGATTGTTCTGGTTTCCTTGAAAGAAAAAAATTGCTCTCAGTTTTCAGACTGAAACACCATGAGAGAGAAGTATCTCTTTAATCTGTAATTAAGCATTCCAAACGTTTAAAGGGATGAAGCTGAAGATAATCTCCTATTTACAGAATTTTAATTTGAGGTGCTTGGGGATGTCCAAGATGTCTGTGGCATATTTGACAGATCTCACAGGGCCAGCAGGAGACTACTCCTCTAGACTGCCATCCAGGAGAGGATGGCATCTCAAATTTTGTAAGCAGGAATGTTAAATTTAGACAACTGGATCCCAATAAGGATGATTTAGCTGGTGTGATAGCAGTTATCTAATCAGCATAGTCTAGAGAGTGATGTAATTCTCTTTGTGCCTGGACCTGGGAATGGCTTTTCCTTCTTCAAGGACTGCATTTGCTAAGTTTCTCCTGGCTGCCACTGGAGCTCATGTGCCTAGCACAAGGAGAGACATTTGCATGCAGATATATTTTTTCATATATTATTTTGAATATAAATTCAGGTATCTTAATCATGCACTGAATCTTATAATTAGTGGTCACATTTTCCACTACTTTCACTGTGATCAGTAAAACTATTAGGATTTAGAGAACATATTGCTACAAAAGCAAATGTTGAAAATCACCTAACTCTAAGTTGGCCATGCAAGCCAGGTATTGTACATGTGGACTTCCACAAAATCTGTGATTATTTATGCATGTCTTCTCCACAGCATCAGGGAAGTGCAAAGAGGAGAGAACACATAGATATTATTCCCCCAGTGAGCTATCTAGCAGCACTGAGTTTGACCAACAGCTAATATAACTCATGACCACTACACTTCTGGAAGGGCCCTCCAGTCCTAAAAAACCTGAAGGACTTGAGATTGGCAGCAAATTAAAGTTTAATATGTACTGCAATTTGTATCTTTTAGAATCCTACATCACTTCCTCATCATAACTGTGTGTTAACTGCCATTACATCCAAGTATATGAAGTAATAAATAGGTCCCAAGTGCCAAGTAAATGCTAAAAAAAAGTCTGAGGCATTTCTTCTCCATGTGGGAACCATCTCTAGTGAACTGTACTTCTGTAAAAGGAAAGTTATTACTGCTGTTCTACAAGTGCTTTCCTTCATTAGAAAGCTGCCGTGGAAAATGACAATTTACTCTTTTGCTGAGTGCTCTGTAAATACTGTATGCCTTCTCCAGATACTGCTTTGCAGATGGAAATGTTTGAGGTGAGGATGAATGCTTTACTGAATTGTGACCGGCTACAATAAAAGTTTTCTTCTCAGCCTAATTCTCTCTGGTTTGCACTGCTCAGGTGCTGCAGAACAGCTGCTGGATTAGCTGATCCATGCAGATTTGAATTCTCTTGTGTGCCTAAATCCCCATGTCATGGGGATGGAAAAGGAATGAAAAACTATGTACCAACTGACTTCCAGCCATAAAAAAAAGAAGTGGGCTCTCTCTGAAGAGGTGATAGGCCATGTCATTTCTGCACTCCAGTGATTCCTGTATCTTTGGCTCTAGGCACAGATTTGTATAATTTTGAAGCTGAGCTAACTTCTACAACAGTCAAAATAGTTTCTGCTGAACCTCAAGAACACTGAAAATGAAATAAAATCATCTTTCCCATCCATACGTGACAGAGGCTTGTGCTTAATCAGCACTTAGTAAGGAATTTAAGTAGAAAAGAATAAGACTATATAAATTTCACTTTTAAAACAAGCTAGATTATCATCCCTTTGACCATATCACAGAGACAGCTTTATGATAATATCTCTAAATATATCCAAACGTGATAAGGAATTGATAGTGGATGCTTTTGTTATAGCAAATGGAGTGGTAAGGCATGAAGATAACTGCTGCCATGCATTGCTATTGTATATATAATGATGGGGTTGCTGGGCACCACACTCTTTAGGGCTTATCTTTGTCTATTTTTAAGCAAAGTGTTAATTGAGTGCAAATGTGTCTGATTCTCTGATGTAGAGAACTGCTCTTTGTTGACAATCCTTAGTCTCTTGATTGTTCTTTTGGTATTGGCCAGCTGTGGTCTTGAGTGATGAAATACCTTAAAATATGAACTGTGCTTTCTTCAAAGTATGTATTTTGCTGTCATTATGGTGAAGCAATCAAACTCTTACACACAGCTTACAGGAAGAGAACAACTTTGCTATAATAAGTACTGGGGGGCCTCAGTTCAAGGAAAGAGATGATGCTGAGGAATGTTAAAAGCAGACAGTGTTATCACTCCCTTTGAGTACTGACTTTACCTTCTCCTATAGTTGCTTCAGCTCTTCCCCCTCTAACCTTGAAGAAAGCCTTTCACAAATATAGCGACACAGTTTATGGAAGGTGTAGCACTGGGGGAGGACAGAAAAGAGAATATCTCCATCTTCTCTTCACAGTATTGTTACAGAAAATGTATAGGCAAGCCATTGGATTCCGTGTAGGTTTTAAAAGCTCTGCCTTCTGCTTAAAAAAAAAGATCTTCCCCTGCTAACTTAGTAGAGGATCAAAATCAGTTTCACTGATGTTCTGACATAAGATACATATCATGAATGGATTCTTTTTGAGAAAGACCTTTTTAGTATCACTCCACAATTCAAAACCTTAAAATTTGAGGACCGTCCTGATTACAAAATAAAGAACTGTCCCCAACACCCCCTTACTCTCTAAATCCACACCTAGGTGAAAACTGAAAGCCCACTGAAGTCTATGTCTTCCCTTGATCTGGAATGAGGCCACTGCTTTCAACAGAGCTACTCAAAAGGAATGTGAATTCACAGGACTGAGCACTATGTACGTGCTTGTCCCACGTAGAGAAAACATCTGTCCCTCTCTCCCAGTTACAACTTGTTACTTCTATTTTCTCTTTAGTGTATTCCCTAAAGTACCTCACAACATCTCTTCTTTGTCCTTGAAAAATAAATGTAATGATCATATTTGTGGCTCATGTCCAATCCAGTGGGATTCTTGCTTCCTAGCTCTTCTGAAATGCTAATCACCTATTTCCCACTCTGTGACGTTCTCTCTTTCCTTCATTTCATGTCAGTGGGAGCAAGCAAACCCTTCTGTGACTCTCCTGAGAAGCATTTGGTTGCCTTGTTCTCTGACTTGTAGTTCTTACCTGCTGAAGGCAAGAAAGTTTTTCTCTTCTGACTTAATAATTTTACCAGCTATCTTTTCTGCTGTCTTCCTTCAATAGAAAGAGTTGAAGGTCCTGTACCTTGCTTACAAGTGCTTTGCAGGGCTTCACTGGTGTGGGCAGAGTGCAAATCTCAACAGCTGGAAACCGACAGTTATAGGAAGAATTTGGTGCAGTTCTTAACAATCTGAGCTGTGAAAAACAGTTGTTTTTACAAAAAAAAGTAAATTATGCTTTTGAATCAAAAAGCCACCAGATAATTGCCTTTTTATTTGCAGTTAATTGGTAAAGTTTAAGTTGTAAGTCTTTCACATACACAACACAAGTTTATACACATCTATGAGACTCCATCCTGCACCTGGTAAGATCAACAATAAAGCTAGGAGGGAGTAGTATTTGATATTTTTTTCTGGATTTTCTGTAAATCGTTAGTTATGTCATAAGTTCAAGACATAGGTAGTTCCCCTGAGATCATGGTAACATATTGCTTCTGCTCTTGCTGGTGGAACTCAGTAGGAAATACAATAATTAAACAGGGTCAAAAGTTGGGTAGGCCATAGAGAAATTTCTTGCAACTGGTGACTGGAAAAGGGCAAAGAAGGAAGGAAGAGGAGAAAGGGTTAGAAATGTAGCATGCTGTCCCTTTTCCTTTCAATATGAGATCTGGAAAAACAGGACTGCTTTCAAGATTGTGCTCTCAACCTACAGAAAAGAACTACAAAAATGAGGGTGAATCTTTCAGCATCCTGCAATATTTCAGTGAAACCAACACAGAAGATCCACTGAAAAAAGGAACTAGTATGGCGTTTGAAAAAAAATGAATTTAAAATTCTGTTATCAAAAAGAAATTATATTCCTAAACCACTTCATTTTGCTTAATTACCCAGTAGAAATATGTTACCTTTGAGGATTTGATTCTTTTCCCCTCTCTGGTACTTATATGCCTATTAGCAGGTACCCTGAATCTGGAATATCTCTTCTTGAAGCATGACTATAGTTATCTACAGTCCTGAAGCACTGCGCTCTTCACAGTTAAGAAGGCAGAGCAAAGGTCAATGGAAGCTTAGCTCATGACTTTTTACAGACCAGCTTTTTCTTCAGCACACAGTTTGAGGAAGTCCAAGCTGTGGTGTTTCAGTCTCATGAATGTCTTTTGGCTTTCATTTCAGCTTGTATTTAAGGGTGGATAACAGTTTTAAAGGGCACTTGAATTCAGTGTCCTTTGTAGCACACTGATCTGCATCTGTTTAAGAGGTGTTCCATGTGCTTTTGGCAGATAATATTTCCAGCCATTCTAAAATGTTTAAAGAGGCCAGTTTTCTCAACTGCCTGCTGATATACTGTAATGCAAATTTGGGCGTTTGTAGTTATGGACAAATTCAGTGTTTTAGATGTACTTTGTTGTGAAAATAACAATAAAAATAAAACAACCTTCAAAATATAAATAGAGGTAAAATATAAAAATATAAGTTTAATATTTTTATTGTTTATCTTTTTTAATTTGGAAAATTAAGTTTTTGGAATTTTTTGACACTGCTGGCATCCAACAAAATCAGTTCTCACTGTGGAAATAGGGAAGTTGACAGACCCAAAATATATAATTGCAAAAGAACAAATCGTTAATTCTGGCTGAACAAAAGCACTGGGGATCATTCTCAGAATTAGAAGAACAAATCTTTATGAGATTATATTACAGATTTTGACACTCCCCACTGCCACATGGGAGACACAAAATCAAATGGACTGATCAAACAGAAAAGTTGTTTGACATTGCTTCATTATGGAAAACACATAGCTGAATAAGTAAGATGGAATGATGTGTATGGATGCCTTTCTTTCCTTTCTGTTTTGTTCAGTAGA
Organism: Picathartes gymnocephalus; assembly: GCA_013390045.1. Taxonomy (NCBI): domain Eukaryota; kingdom Metazoa; phylum Chordata; class Aves; order Passeriformes; family Picathartidae; genus Picathartes; species Picathartes gymnocephalus. The sequence continues at coordinate 16,491 of WEKY01002664.1, forward strand.
AAATAAAAACAGGAGTTGTGACAGAGCATAAGACAGCTTAAAATTCAGAGGACCTGGAACTGCTTATCATTTTGTTAGACAACTAAGGCAGATGTGCAGCCATTCTAGAAAAGCACAGGTCACAATCCCATATGTCTGCCAATCCCATTCAAAGCATGTATCCCCTCTAATTTTGTCTGTTAGCCTCACACAAATGTCTTGTTAACTACAGTGCTTAAAGATATCAGGCATCCATGTTTATGAACCTGACTCACTGCCCAACTAATTGTGAAGAAGCCATAAGGGAAACTGGTCCTTGCAAGTATTTATAAAGGATGGTTCACTGGTTATGTCTGCTTTCCTGCATCAACAAGTACCTTGTGTGTCATTGAGACATAGTAAATGTCGATACATCAATATGTAAATATTGGTAGAAATATATGTGAATGATTGTCCTGGTTTGAAGGACAGGTGTCTGCTAAGGAAGGCAGGAGCCTCCCTTGGAATGGAGAATGTGAACCCCTTCCCTTTGAATTATTGTAATTTTGAAAAAAGGGGCTCTCAGGTGAGGATACAGGAATAGGAATAACAGTTCTTTACTAGTATTTAAAATAACGTGAACAAAAAAACAACACTTATGGCATTAACAACAAAACAGAACCAGGAACCTGGTCCCAGCCCTCTGGGCCTGCAGGCACTGTCCCCTTGGGTGCAGTGATGGTCACAGCCGGCAGGGGGCGCTGGTGGCGCTGGGCGAGCAGGGCAGGAGCGATGATTCCCCTGCGGCTGCAGGGGGCGCTGTGGCGCGAGCTCCAGCAGACACGGGGCATGGCCGGGAGGGGAAGGGGTGGAGGACAGGCAGGCTTTGCTTCAGGAATGCTGTCGATCCCGGTGCCTCAGCAGGACTCTCGGAAAACAGCAAACTGGGACAGTAGGGCATCTCGGTAGGCGGGGGGAGCAGGGGCTGCAGTGCAGTGAAACCCAGAGCAGTGCTGATGGAGCCACGGGGGGCAGGGCAGGGGCAGCAGCCCGGCTCCTAGGCCAGCAAGGAGAGGCTGGCTCAGGATCCCGGGCCCCCCGAGCAGATGGTAAAATAGGTCTCAGTTCAGAGCAGGGGTTCACTCACGGCAGAAGAAACAGCTCCACATGAAGGGTCCAGGAGCAGCAGCAGCGAAACTCCTCTCCCCAAAAAGCAGAGCAGCACCTCTCCATGTTCTCCTCCAAAGTGCAGCGCCAGCCTGCCGCTGCCCCCGCCCCTGCCTTTTATCAGCCCCTCTCCTCCAGGGCTTGGCCACAATCCTTTTTTCTTCTTAAGTACCCAGTACTTAGAGTTCATTAGCAACTTAGTGGGAAAAAATTCTATACAAAAGGAAAGAAAAAACCTAGCCCCCAACAATGATGTGCAATCAATATTGTTGAGTTGTTGTTTGCTTGCTTTATTATAAATACTAGTAAAGAACTGTTATTCCTATTCCTATATCCTCTCAATATTAATAACATCTCCCTCATATGTGTGTATGTTGTGTGTTTCATGTGCAAATTGTCTCCGTAGAAAATACATTATTGGAAATCCTGATCTAGCACATTTTCACACAAACTGAAAGGAACTATTCCTTTAAACTTCACATATATTATTGAGATGCATTATGTATCATCTTCTAACTCACATGATTATAAAATCCAATTGGGATCAAGAGGTGCATATTGCTACATTTATTTAGATTTCTAAATTTTACATTAAACACAGTAGCTAATGCTTTTCTAGCGCAACAGCCTTGTTATATAGAACAAAATAATAATACTGAATCCGCTCAGACACTGGAGGTGTTGAGGGACTTATGGACTTGATGCTTTTAAGTTTTAATAGCTTTCATATAAAGTTGGCATATAGGATATATGCACTCAAGCATTGTTATTTTGGTTAATTAGACCTGATACTGAAATGTCTTTATTTTTGCCTTGCACAGCTCCTCATTATAAAATATTACATGTCTTAAGTTAAGAGTGCTCAGCACTTCACAAAAGAGAGTCCTTAAGCAGCACAGTAAAAAAGTTGCATTTCATTATGTTAACATTAAACATACACTTTTCAGACTAGGTATCAATTTTATACTGTTCACATGTTTTGGTGGCTTGCTGTTTTCAGGTTTGTTGGTTTTCCTTTACAGTAAGAGGCCAGTTTACAATGTTGCACAACCAGCTGCACCTTGGTAAAAACAAATATATTGCAGAAATGCTACACAACCATCCCTAGTACTGCTTTCCTGTTCCACTTTGCCTCTGATCGGCCACACCAGGATTATCACAGACCTGAGCCTGCCAATTTTGCTGAGCTGTTAAATTTGGGTGGCAAGCCTCTGAAGCATTCATCCGACACGAGGGAGGTTTCATCCATACGAAGGCTTTCCCCTTCACAAAATGGGTCAAATTGAAAGCAGTTGTAATTTAGAGCATAACTCATACATCAAATAACATAACTGCAGTTCGTCTGTCGTTTTTCATGAAAAAAATATGCATAGTTGGTATTTTGCTGAGAAATACTTAAGTAGACTTTAAATATAAAAGAGAATGGTTGCTTTAATAGAAGACTGGTGCTTCATTGGAGAAAATATACTTTATCACTAAGATTAATATTGGTATCCAAACCAGAATGACTCTGCAGAATTCCAGAATGATTTGAAATAAATTCCAGTTGGAGAGTAAGGCCCACCTCAGACTGGTTTCCACACTGTGACTTCCAGATCAGGGTCTAAAAAGTTTACATCTCAGTGGGAAATGTCCTTTATCTACTTTCACAGCAGGTGAAGAATGGTACCAAGAAAACCTTTTCCAGTCCACTTTATCTTTTAGTCTTGTTTTGCTTCATTAAATTTTTTAAACAGTTCATCAGGTTAGTCACCAAGCTTTATTCTCTATTATTACACTAATTTTAAAAGGATACTATTTTGACTGCAGGAATAATGAGAAAAAGTCACTGGGGATCAGCTGTGGATATATTGCCACTCCTTTGCTCATGTTCTCGTGGGGTGGATTAGTCATGTGTTGGTTTAAAACATCCCTACAGGCAATGTCTTATTGCTTAAGGTTCAGAAATATGAATAATAATAAATGTAGACCATAAGCTATTTAGGTTGCTAGAAATTAAATTTAACAGCTTCAGCTCATGAATCCAGCTGTAAAAGTACATACAAAGCATTAAATTAACAGCAACACGTGGAAATCTACAGGATCATATTCCAGAGGAACCAAGTTTTGTGTTTGTTTTACCAGTTAATCTGGTAAGACTAGACAAAACAGGTTTCTTTTTTTTTATATACAACATTAAACTTCTTATTCCACTAACAAAATCCTTCTGTGAAGAAACTTGCTGCTGCAAAACAGTATTTGTAACCCTGACTAGTCATTTGCTCATAAAAACACTGAATCTGTCAACTAGTCAACTTCCTTAACACTGTAGCTAGAAACTGATGGACAAGGAAGGCTTAATGTGCTCAAGAGATTATCTGCTTTTTCCAAAAATTTCGATGAATATTGCATCTGACAAAAAACTTCTTGTGCATATCCATCACTGCTTCTAGTGTTAGTATTTGAAAATATATCCATATAAACAAAAATTAGCAACTATAATCCTGCCTCTCAAGAACAAACTCTAGTCCAAAGGGAGTTTATCATTTTCCAAAGTAATTGCTGTTACTGATTCTATATATGAAGCAATCAAACACTACAGGAAGAAGCAGCAGTGTAAAATCCCAGGGAGAGAGAGTTTCATGGATATTATCATAAAGTGTATTTGAGCTTTGTGTGGCAGAAGAAGTTTCATGTAGGAAATTTCTGTGTTAAATGATATGACTGCTCTTAAGATAGGGATAAGTAAGGAAGTAGGGGTGACAGTATAGTGGGCTTTGTAAAAAGGTGAGCTTTGCCTCTATTATGAATACTACTAGCAAATATGCAGACGACACCAAGCTGGGGGGAATGTCAATCTTCTGGAGGGTAGGAGGGCTCTGGGAGGGATCTGGACACGTTGGATAGATGGGTCAAATCCAACAATATGAGGTTTAACAAGACCAAGTGCTGTGTCCTGCACTTTGGCCACAACAACCCCCTGCAGCACTACAGACTGGGAACAGAGTAGCTGAACAACAGGCTGAAGGAGGCCTGAGGGTATGGATTAATGGCAGACTGAACATGAGCCAGTGTGTGCCCAGGTGGACAGGAAGCCCAGTGACACACTGGCCTGTATCAGGAATAGTGTGGCCAGCAGGTCTAGGGAAGTGATTCTTTCACTCTACTTGGCACTGGTGAAGTCACAACTTGAATACTGTGTCCAGTTCTGGGCCCCTCAATTTAGGAAGGATGTTGAGCTGCTGGAGCATGTCCAGAGAAGGGCAACACAGCTGGTGAAGGGTCTGGAGCACATGTCCTCTGAGGAGCAGCTGAGGGCTGTTCAGAAAAGGAGGCTCAGGGAAGACCTTGTCACTGTCTACAACTGCCTGAAAGGAGGCTGTAGCCAGGTGAAGTTTCGTCTCTTCTCCCAGGCAACCAGTGACAGGACAAGACGACACAGGCTTAACCTGCACCAGGGGAGGTTTAGGCTGGACATTAGGAAGAAGTTTTTCACAGAAAGGGTGATTGGACATTAGAAGGGAAGTGTAGAGTCACCATCCCTGGAGGTGTTTAAGGAAAGAATTGATGTTGCATTCAGTGCCACAGTCTAGTTGACAACGTGGTGTTTGGTCATAGGTTGGACTTGATGATCTCAAAAGCCTTTTCTAACTTAATTGATTCTATGATTCTTTGAATACTTGTTGGGGTAGTGCAAGAGTAGAGCAAAAGTGAACATGTGGCAACTTATCTTCCTCCAGACCCTAGATGCAACACCTGTACAAAGGCCAGTTACCTTGTCATTACACAGGATTTCAGGATTTCTTATTTTGCAAGGGGGAAAAAGTGCTTTTTCTCCTTTTCTCTCATTTTTCCCTTTGCCTAGGGGTAAATCCTAATTCTTCTTCTGAGGCCAAGATAACTCCTTCTGCATTGCACTTGTATTTTGGCAGCACAGGGCAGGACAACAGACTTTGAGGGTATGTCTCTGTACAGACCAGTGTACCAATAATGGCTAAGAATGAGAACCAGATCAATGACCAGCTGCTAGCGAACTCTTTTCCTTTTGCAGAGTATGAAGTGACGTCAAGAATAGGATGCTCTGCTTACTTATCCCCCAGCCTCCCCCACACAAAAGATGAATCACTATCAAATTCCTGATTCATACCTTGTGTGAAGTCAGGTGTCCCTTGTTGCCTGGATATCCTTTACTGCTAGGCAGCATTTTCAGGAGAAAGTTGATTTTATCACAATCACATATCCATCAACTTTATTGTCTTCTGACCTCATCCCTGTGTTGCTAGGTGAAATCACAATTGATCATGTGTTGTTCATGTTATCATGGTTATTGTCTATTCAGCTATTGTATATAGTCTTTTGTAGTGCTACAGATGGAAGGGCTTCCTTATGGCTCCCATAAAAGGGAGAAATCAAGTCTTTAAAATTATGACCTGATTAGTATCCATATCAAAAACATAACATTGCATATTGGTGCACATGATGTGTTTTGTTTACACCAGATGTATGAATTCAGATACCTTTTCTGTCCATATTAAGATACAATTAACACCAGCTGTAAGGTCTAGCTAGGAAGTAACCTGTCTCATGATCATGAATCCATTAGTTACTGTAGGAAATCAGACAGTAATTTAAATACCTTTCTAAAAAGAACTCTCTAATTCCACCTAGTGTCAACTGGGTAAATAATTATTATATTTTTAAACATTCCTTCGTAGCTATCTTTTCATGCATATAGACAGTAGCCCTTCTTAGAATTCTGCTGAGCTCTTATATTTCAAGATATTTTTGCAAAGAAAATAATCCCTACAAGTTAAGAATTGCCTAAATATGTACTGTAATAAGAACATTGTAATGACTTTGAAGTGTTCTGCCTGACACGTGATACATCCTTGTTTTTAAGTTTTAAGGGAAAAATGTGACACATTCAATTTTAACCTTGGTTAAAAAGTCATAATTTTCCAATTTCTCATGATGATGTATTAGGAATCAAAGGAATCACTTGTTTTCATAATGGTATGGGGATATAATTTGCAGTTTGTTTTTAAGAACTGAATCACTGTTTTCAGATATTGTTCCTAGGAAATACGTTTTCAATTATATCTTCCTCCCCTTTTTCTCTCAGAGACTAGTAACACAATCTATTTAAGCAAGGTATATAATTTTTTTCGCAAAGATTTCTTTCAAACACCTTCTTTGCCAACTGTCCATTTGTTGTTGGAATATATAGAATAATAGGCCACTTATTTTATGCCCTGTTAATCCTGAATGTGCATCTCACTGATTGTGGATTTCATTCACTCTCACTTTGATTTGTACTTTGGAAAGCCCAGATCACTGGTGTTGTTCATAAAGACCTTTAAGGCCCACTGACAATAAAAAATTTATATTTCTTTAATTCTTTAATGGATTTTTTATTCTATGTCTGTATATACTACCAGCTGCAAAATAATTCATGACTGTACATTCCAGATGAACAACATTTTGAATATAATGCAACAATTACCATCCTTACCAGGCTATTTATTTTTCTACAGAATGATCCCAAATCTGTCTGGACAGACTAGAGTATTAATGAGAACAATGCTGGTGAATTATTCATCAGGCAGCGCTCATTAATTTAGCTGATTGCTGCACATTTTCCAGCAGAAAAGACACTTTAACTATTTTTGCTTTTTCCATACAGTTGTTTTCTGGGTGAAGCCTTCATCAAATTCCCTTGAAGAAGAAATTTATGCCTTGGTTAGAAACTTACCTCCAACTTCAGAGACCCCCACCTACTCCTCTGCTGCTAGAGCTGCCTTTGACCTTTCTTCCATGTAAGAATGGCTGAATGAGCTCCCTTTGGACCATATCACTATTCAAATGCTATAGCAATGATTTGTTCCGATATCTAACTATGACAAACAAAAATTATTTATTGGTTTTCTTAAAATGTTTTTAACAATGCACCCACTTCTTCATAATTAACATGCTAACCCCTAAAATCTTGTCACAGATAAACAGAGAACAGGAAGAGATTCTATATCCTACCTATCATATTTTCCTAGCTGCTTCTGTCTAAAAGGAACAGGGCTGGCTATATATATATTTTTTTTTTTTTTTTTTNTTTGTCAACAATGGGCTTTTAAAAGTTGGTATTTTTTCTGACTGCCTTTCTCTAACCATATATCTGTTCTCTTTTGATAAACTGGGATAGAAAACATGTTTTATTTTATGTCTGGATACAGTCAATCTCATGGCAAGCATGCAAGTGTGGTTATATTTTCATATGTTCATCATTAGCATCTTATTCACATTACCTGAATGATCTCTTGCTGGAAATCATTGTTTTAGTAGAAATAAAATAGTCCATGGGTACAACCAAATTCCTTTAGAACTTGCATTTTCTGAATTAGTATTTTATGAACTTTCTGTCCATACTATAAAAAACACATGCATCAAATGTGTAATCTCTGAAGTACAGCATCCTGTCCGTCATGGTAGCCAGCACCAGATGTTTTACATACAGGTGCAAAATCCTCCTACAGTAGGCAGATGTTGGATTATTTCTCTATTAAGGAGGTCTCATCCTAAACCCTAATACTTAAGAGATTGTCTGAAACCCAAAAGCATGAAGTTTTATTTTCATTCCAGAACTCTTCTTTAGTGTCTCACTAAGTTTTACTTTTTGAGAGTGTTTGTTGTGCAGCAGTGGCAGGAATTGAGTTATGTGGGCTCCAGATGTAGGTTCTGTATTGTTTCCCACGCTGGAGTAACATGCAAGAACAAAATCTGCTCAGAGCAACTGGAATATTAAACTTCTTAGCTGTTAGTCTCTGGCAAACATAAATGAGTTAAACATAGCTAGAAAATCACATTTCTCAACATTTTAGAAGTTAAAGTGATATTCACTGAGACAACAGAGGACATGTTCCTTACTCCAGGCTATACTGCTACTAAACTCCAAATTCCTGCTACAAGACATGGAGATCTCTGTCCTTTTAGAAACAATTGGACATACTTTTGTAACAGAAAAGTTTTGGCAACTTAAATAGAGTGGTCACTACATTAGGCCCAGATGTACCACGGGTAAACACCACTGTGATTACAATGGGAACACAAGGTCATAGTCTCATGAATATATGTGGCGACAACACTATTGGAAGGAGAAGGAAATGGATGATAATGAGGCTGAAGAGCCAAAGTCTCTCTGGGACCAATTGTGAAAGAAAGTTAAAGCTCCCCTTCCTGTCTGTCAAGCACTGGAGCAGTCCTACTGCCTCTGTGGCTGCAATGCTGTCTCTCCTGTCTGCACTGGGTCTTCTGGCACTCCATGGTGACCGGTTCCCCTTTACTCATGCTCCTCAAAAGACCCACCAACAGAGAATTACAAAAGCTCAATCTCTGTTAGCACTGTCCTTGAGCTCAGAATAACAAATCTGATTTATAATAACTGAGGAATTGTGTCAAATGATGCTCCTTAACACTGTGCAAAAAAACCTCAAAAATTTTTATTGAAGTTCTGTATGAGCAGAAAAGGAACAAAAAGTTTTATCAAAAACCAACCAACAACAACAACAAAACCCCCCAAAAAACCAAAATAAACCAAAACCCAAACCAAAAAAAACCCCAAACACAATACTTATAAGTCCAAAAGTCTGTTTACCTCTTGAACTCGTGGAAGATTATGGATCTTAAAGAATCTTTCTGCTCTAGGACCTGCAATACATAAATGTCAAAGAAAAGTCAGAACTGTAACACTAATGTGTTACTATAGAATTTAATGAAATACTCTATGCATTGTTTTTCATTGCTTATCACTCAAAATCCTTGCTATAGGGTGATGCAGTGTCAACATTTGGTTTGGCATTTAGGATTCTCTCCTACTAAATGGAAAGTGTAGGTCCAATACTCTGAAGGCTTCTCAAACTCAGCCAGGAACTTTGTAGCTATTCCTCCATGCTTGATGTTTCCTACTGGCCAAAATTCAGTGGCTACCTAATTCAACATATGCACATGTTGCCCTGCCTAGAAAACACCTAAGTTTCCTTCATCGCGCTGGAAGAGCATGTCTGTAGCTAAACTGGAGCAAACACTTGCCTGAGGGTGATGTGGACACCTAGTTCCCTCCACTTACTCCAGAAAAAATGCAGCTTAGGCAGCTTAACTCTCTCTAAAGGCTTGTAAATGCTGCAATGCCTAATTTAAGTGCCTAAAGTAGGAGGTTTGACTAATGGTGTCCATGTCTATTTTTATCCTTTGCAGTCTCATGCAGATTGGATCTATTTGGTATGCAGTTCAGCCCCACATAGCCACTCATTGACTTCCCCACAGTGGGATGGGGGAGAGAAACAAAAGCACAAAAGTGAGAAAACTTGTGGGTTGAGATAAAGACAGTTTAATAGGGAAAGCCAAGCTGTGTGTGCAAGCAAGACAAAATAACGAATTGAGTCAGCACTTCCCATAGGCAGGAAGGTGTTCTGCCACTTACAGCAAAGCAAGGCTCCATTGCATACAACTGTTACTTGGGAAGACAAATGCCATAACCCTGAATGTCACCCTGTTTCCTCCTTCCTCAGCTTTTATTAGTACGTTGATCATTTTGGGGTCAGCTGTTCCAGCTGTGCCCCATCCTCTTGCCCTCCCCCAGTCTAGTGCTGGGAAGACATAGTGAGAAACAGAGAAGGCTTTGACAATGATTGGCAATAAAATAATAAAGCATGGGTCTCTTATCAACACTGTTTACAGCACAAATCCAAAACACAGCACCATCCTAGCTGTGATGAAAACAATTAACTTCATCCCAGCCCAAACTAGCACCCTGTTGCACTAGGACCACACTAACACTTTTTAAAAAGCCATTATTTGCAATCAGAAAGACGAGAAAATTATAAATTTTCCGAAGAAAATTTTAATTCTTGTGTTGTCACATAATTGTGATGCTTAGGGACATGTCTTAGTGATGGACGTGGCAGTGCTGGCTTAATGGCTGAACTCAGTGATTCTAAAAGTCTTTCCAAACCTAAGCAATTTTTTGATTCTCTGATAATTCTGAGCTGACACATAGACCTCAAAACTCCCAGATGTAGTATGTGAAACAAATCCCTTCTCATCCTGGTATACGAACATTTGCTTTGGAGGTGAACTGTGTTTTAACTTGGGGGAAGAAATAATTAAGGCTAGCATGGAATGGTTGATACTGCAAGTGACATTCTTGTTATGAAAAAGAACACTGTTCTGTTTCACAGAATTTTGCTTAAGCAACACCGTGAGTCCTAAATATAATAAAAGTAAGATGTATTCTGCTTCACAATATGACATTAGCATTTTAATTTAAAGGTACTGTAGGTTTTTTCTGCCCAAAGTTTACAGAAAAATTTTTGTTAGAAATGCTGTGGATTCAAGAATGTGCTTTTTGGAGCAAACGCAATATGAAGGAGTGCACATCAATTTTTATGTGACTAAATCTTGTATTAGTGATGAAGACAGCAAAACAAGATGTAAAAAAACTGACTTTTTTTAAAGTTTGTTTTTTACTTTATAGTGCTGTTGCTACTATTCTGCTGAAAGGGGAATCTCTGAATGTCAATACCATTTCAGTAATCCCTGTGTCAGTATTTCCTCTAGAATTACAGTATTCATTTGCCTGGTTCAGTCTTTACTATTGAAGCCAAAAAACACAATTCTTTGTCCTACTTATGCATACTACTAAAGAGGATTTTAGATCATAGGATTCAGCTGAAAACTTCAATCTGACTCTGAAGTTAAATATAAACAGAAATGGAGAAGAAAAATGATGCATACATCTACTTGGTGATCTCAAATTACTTTGCATTATGGCACATGTGATATTTGTTTTTATCCTACATTACACATTATTTCAATTTATTTTTCATTATTTAGTGGTATTTTTTCCAAAAGTTTTTGTTGTGTTGATAATTTAAAAATTGCTTTCAGTTACTGTGGATATACATTTTAATTGCACATTGTTTAGGCAAAATGATATGAAATAAATGGCAAAACATGAAACTGCCACATTAAACATAAGCAAACTACCTTTGCTATTGCTCTGGAACAATTTAATGACAGAGGCATAGCAATTTGGGACATACTGCAAGTAATTTCAAAAGTACAGTTATATGTCAAATGCCTCGAAAAAAAAGGCAAACAGTTATTCCTGATAAGCCCACAAAATATGTTTTGCACATAAACTTAGTAATTAGAAGAATAAAATAAAAAAAGGAATATGTCAATTTAGCTTTTGGATTCATATCGACCTACATACATTTTGCTTTATGCCTAATTCATTTTCCCTTGCTGGACAAGTTTGAAATTGAGAAATTGCATATGGTTTGTAGAAGACGGTTCATTTGATACCAAAATATATATTTAAAATAAATCAGAAGAATTGTTCCCTAAGAGAACAGAAAAGGTTCAGGTCTTTAACTCTTTTTTCCTGTTTGGAAAGCACTATTCCCAGAATGCAATGCAGGTACAACTTTCAGGTGGTTATTTTGCCCTGTTTTGACAAAACTCTGATAACTGCTATTTGAGAAACAATGGATTGTTGTGGCAGTTTTCTTATGTTCAATGTATTTTGGTTTGTTCCTTGTACCCCTGTTCGCCTTTGGTTCATTCCCCGGTCAGTCTGTTGTCCCCTCCCCTTGGTCAGCCTGAAGATCCTCTCTCTCCCCTGTCACTCCTCCTCTGAGCCTGCCCAAAGTTCTAGCTAGTTCTATGTTACTTAGTTGTCCATAGGCTTACTTCCATGTATCCCCTCCTACCTACCTCCCCTTTGGCTCTGTTATGTGTCCCTCATTCCTGAACCACACCCCTGACTATCCCCCATTGGTCCTGTATGTGAACCCACCCCTGGGATCTGAGGGGTATAAAACCCCTTGTCACCTTAGGCTGTCAGCCACTCTGATCTGGATTGCCCGAAGTGAAGGGTCTTTGTGGTTAGGCCCAGCTAGCTTTTCCCACTGGTCTAATAAATTGGGCTGGTATACAAAGCTACTGGGTCCTCCCTGATTTCTTCAGCTTCTCTACGCCATTTAAGCACTGCTTGGAGTGCTGTCTTTGGCGCTGCTTGCTGCAGCTGCAACTGGGGACTAGGGGCATTGGCCCTGAGGAGTCACCTGGAACCGGTGCAGCCTTGGCATCTAGGCAGCCAAGCTCAGCATCAATGGATTTAGTATAAAAGCTGTCCCAGCATTTCTTTATCCAATAAACATTGCCTAAGAGCAATTTATAGTTTCTCTTTATCCTACGTGATGTAAAAGGGTCACTTTTTTGAAAAACAAGAAAACTGGCTTCACTGACAATCAGTACTATTATTTTGTTGCCTCTTAATAACATAAAAAGAGGAAGGAAATCAGAGGTTACTGCATATTGCACCTTAGAATCCCTATCAGAAATCACATCAGTATTTATTGGCAGAGAAGACCGGGTGGAGATGGAGATACTAAGTGCATTGATGTGAAAAAAAGAGATGGAAACAAAATCTGTGTAACAGTAGGCAAAACACTTGCTCTAAAAAGGAAATATTTTCTCAAATATTACAATAGCACCTTGAAAATCCAGTCAGGAATTGGCTCATAGTTTCTCCTGATACTGTCGAGTGGTAGGTCAGGTCACTGAGACAAGAAATTACAGTCTAAATGATGGAGTCAGACAAGGGACACATTTAGTTCAGCAGCATTTCTGTCAGTTATGGAAATATCTCAAATGGAAAATGTTATCCATAAATAAGCACTTTCTGCTACAATTCTCTGCTGTCCTTGATATGCCCCATAACAATTTTATGTAGCTATGTAGTGCTGGTACTTTGGAGACCACCCAAAGACCCAAAGGGCTGCGGAGTACCATTCTCACCAGCGTAAAAGTCAGCACCCTTTACAAATGTAAAATAATATAGCTTATGATATGTCCCCCTTTTAATGACTCTGTGTATGTGTGTAAAACTATGAAACCAAGTCTAAACTCACAGAAGTTCTTCTTTTCCCATTTGATGCTGCATAGTAGCATGAGAATAAAGTTAAAATGTTTCCCTTTTTGTGTTTGTCTTACATTGTGATCTAGTTGTCTAAAACCCTGCCATCTGACCAAATTACTGAAAGAATAGAAAAGAACAGGCTCCAACATCTGGCAAGACATTAACTTGGACTTTCTTCTTGATTGTGTCTGTTTCAAATGCCAGGTGTCTATCACCTAGCATACAGTTTTACTTTGGCAAAGTGAATCTATTACTAACGCTCTGAAGAATGCCGTCTCTGGATGATGCTGCAGCTAATGGAATACTGATTTACTGCCACAACTGTAAAGGATATTTTTTAACATTGTGTTACACTTCGCATCAATTTAGATCAACCAGACCTACCATATGTGAGAAGTTATCTACATTTTTCTCCAATAAAATTGAAATGATGAAAGCTTTGCTTTCCCTGAGGTATGATCCAGTATTGGTAGCCCCATTGGGTTTTTTTTAGCCCTCATCTTTGTCAGGGCTGGAGCATATTATTCCTGCAGTGCTTGCCAGAATTCTATGGCTTATTTGTTGTTTGAGACTCACCATATGTGTCTTTGATCCCTGCCTAGTAGGCACTTTGGCTGCTTGCCAGTTTGGCACTTATGATTATCATCAGTATGAATAGCTCCCTTGCTTCTGATTCTGTCCTTCTTGCTGTCATCAAATCACTCTTTAAACAACTTTCTTATTTTCTTTTAGATGCTTATAAACGATCAACCTATTTTTACCATGCCTTTCTTGGCCAGGGTTTTGTGTCACACTGCAGGAAATCCAACAACTTTATGTTTCCACTCCTAATGATCTGACTGCCAACTACCTGTGTAACTGCAGGGAACAATAAGTAGTACAGAAAACTCTTTTGTGATAGTGTTTGGAGTTACGCTGCATATTACACAAATATGCCTGTTCTCCCCATCTGGTTGGCTTGGTGGCATGACTTCTATGAGAGACTATTTATTTTAGTGAAAAGCATTCCTTTTGATAAACGTTTTAAAGCCTTTGACCAGAACACAGTGCAAGCCAATGGCAATGATAAATTCAGAGGAGTATCAGAATGATAAACAGTTTTAAGAGACAGATGCAAAGCCAAAAGCCAGTCATGTGTAATTTCTACTCGCTATCCTGATATAGCACTAAACACATCTGAGCCCTTCCATGTGTTCTAGTAAACTGAAATTGTTCCAAAATGCTGTTGCTGAACAAAAGATATGCAGGATCAAACTCAGGAACAGCACAGGGCACATAAAAGTCCAGACCATGAGCGGCCCACATGCTGCTACAGAAAGATCTGCCAGAAGTGTCCATTATTCTTTATGTGACCCTGCAAACCCTTCAACTAGTAAATATACTGGTACTATCACAGGACAAGGGTATCTGCCTTCATTTTAAAATTGGCAAGCGTGAAAAACAAATTCTGATTGCAAGGAGAATGAGAGGTAAAACAGCAAAGAAACTATGAGGAACTGCTGCATGAGAACTCAACCTGGGATTACTTTAGAATGTATCTATTTTCCTTCTCTGCATAATGGCACCAGGATTTCAGATAAAGATGTTCCTCTTCAGCATATGTGGTGGCACTCTGAGTCTTGAATCAGGTTTGTGACAGTAGACATCCATACTGGATGTAGGCTGGAAGAGCCCACTGAGGTTTTAAGCCCTACAGAAACAAAACGGTAACAGACATAAAAATAATACCATTTGAAGGGATTTAATGTGGAGAAAATAGCAGTTTGATATATAAGCTACCTGCAGAGCATTACAATGCAGCTAATTTCAGAGGTATTTGTAAGAAAGATGAGTAAAAATGAAATGAAATATATGAAATTTGACTTTGGAATTGGAATAACTTGAGAACAGGTGAGTTAGGTAGGAGAGGTACACTTTATTCACATACTCTTAACTTCCTTGCGACTGCAGTTTTTATCCTTTTTCCAGCTGGCTACGAAATGTACAGAAAGGTGAAAACAAAATTATTCCTCTTAATAAAGGGCCTTTCCCTTCACATATACCACATTGTTGATAAACTTTATCTTACTGGGAGACAAAAAAGAATGGCATGATTTTTTTGCCAGCTTCTCTATATTTTATCCCTAACTTTACAGGTAATAAGACCAAAGCAAGTACCCAGAGTCAGCATTTAATGGAGACTTAGTGGAATTTTGAAATGTGAAAATAAAAGAACGTTGAATTCACGAAGATTTTACTGGAAACAAGCAGAAAAGATACTAACTGCATCAGACAGTAGTCAGTAAAAAAAAACCTCCTGGCACTTTTCAGTGGCCAGATTTGAAATTGCAGAGATGACCACTAGCAGTATCTTTTTTTTACATACCTTGTTTCTGAAAAGCCATGATTATCCTTGAAAAACAAAAGCTTCCCAGCCAATCAATCAGCATCCAATTTTGGGTTACAATGGCTATGGAAGCATAATTTTTAGATGCACAGAACAAGGATGAAATATAAAACTGCAACAGACAGAACTTTGAGAGCATCGTGTTTATCTGTGGACTGAAACAGACACTTGATAATCTTTTGCAGAAAATGATCGACGGAAAGGTTAGAAAATTTAACAAAATATCCCTGATACCCCAGAAAAGGAATGATCCAGAAACAATTTTTGCTTCAGAGGAGTTTAGAAAGTTGGCTGACACAATGAATGTAAAGGAGCAGACAAAATATAACGTGCTGCTGCGGAGAGAGATGTTAAAACCTGAACAGTATTCCATTTCCTATGCTCCGAGAAATGCCAGGGTGTGCAAGAAACCTCGTGTCACTGGACGCCCGAGCGAGCACGACATGGTTTATCTGGCATCGTTTGGACAGGCCCGGGACGCCGAACACGATGGGCCCCGTCCCAAACTTGACCCCCGCCCAAACCGTGGTAGGCTTGGTCTGGAAGCAGCCTGCTCCTTTTTACCCCCTGCTGCCTAAAGCTCTGCCAGGTCAGGCTAGGCCCGGTGTCCCGCGGGCGTGCGGGGCGCCAGGGGGGCTGTGGGGCAGGAGGAGTGGCTGTCCCCATGCTCTGCCCTCCCGGCTCTCCTCAGCGGTTTCTCCCGCACGCACGCCCGGCGATTTCAGGCTGCTAAGGCGCCGGGCCCAGCCCGCAGCAAGCGCGGCCACCCACTGCCGCGGCTCCTCAGCCTGGAAGGCGAGAGGGGCAGGAGGCGAGGAGAAGCGCCAGGCACACCCCGGGGCCGGCGGGCGTGAGGCGGCGGCCGCCGCAGCCGCGCGGGAGGGGACGCGGAGACGCTCGCGCTCCGCCAATCGCGGGGCTGCTGGCGCGCGGGCCGGGAGGCTGCGCCCACCCTGCGGCGGCGGCTGCCAGGAGAGCCATGGGCACGGTGCCGTCCGCGCTGAAGCACTGCCTCAGCTACCAGCACCTCCTCAAGGAGCAGCTGTGGATCGCGGAGCCGCCCGCGGCCGCGCACCCCGCGCAGGTACCGCCGGGCGAGGGTCAAGGGATGGGACGGGGCCGGCCCTTCAGGGCGCGGCCGCCACCAAGGGGAGGACGGCCGCCACCGCCCCTCGCCGCCCCCTCAGGCCCGTCCCCCACGCCGCTGCTGCCCCTGCCCGGCGGCAGCTCCTGGCTCTTTCCCCTTCTCCAGTCCTGCCCGGAGCAGCGGGGAAGGGGGGAGGTCCTTACCCACTGCCCGGCGCCGCTGGGCTGAGCCTGGTCAGTGTTTCAGCCCACGGCCGGTGTTGTAGCGTGTTCCAGGCAGTGCGAACGCGGGTGCGTGGCGCTGAGGCAGGGATGAGGCAGTGGAAAACCCACCCAGCAGTGGTCCTCCCCACGCGTGATCATTCACTGTGTGAAAATCATAAAATGGCAGGGTGACAAGCATTTGGGCGAGGCCATGCACTTCCCTTGCTCCACGCAGCTTGTATTGCTCACACGAGTGCGGTGGACGCGTTTGCTGTCGAGGAGATGTTTGCAGCCGTAGGGATGCGGAGGCGAAGCCGGGGGATGTCACGGAGGGGTGACTGAAGGTGGCTGCTCACTCTCCTGTCTGTGAGCTGTGAGCAGGTGTGGACAGTGGCTGCAGGGAGCGTAGGTCAGATGAGGAGGCGCTTAGGCAGGCGGCCAAATGAACACCGTAGGTCATGACTGTCCTAATCATGGCTTTGTAGGGGAAGAAGTAAAGGAAAGTTACCAGCATATCCTCTCTGAGCAGTCATTCATTCCAACTCCAGCTCCAGTAATCAGTCAGTGCTTCAAACCTTTAAAAACATAAGCCAAGCTTAGAACAAAATTGTTTAAACCATATTTAAATAAATTTTTAATTGTCTTTTTTTAAGGGCTCCTCTCGTTTGTTGCATCTTTCTTCTGTTTTCAGATAGGTGGTGGGATCATCCATTTTTCTCCACTATTTGGAAGTGAAATTTAATTACTAGGTAGCAATGTGACTTAAGAGGTGGACAGATGATGAAAAATGTTCGGAGTGGTATGAAAACTGACAGCATTTTAACTTTGCTTCAGGTGGTCTGAGCTTCGTATCTCAAAAGATGCATGTATGGAATACACAAAGCGACACTGTTGTGAGCTTAGGGCTTTGTATAGGTAAGCCCCATACAGCTTCCAGCTATCATATTTCCCTGGGAATAGTGTCCATCCAACATTAAGTTTTGGGGGAAAAAAGTTAACTTTTTTATGATAAATAAAATAGAATTAAAGGCCTTTTATGTATTAGGTCTGAAGCAAAACACTATAATTCTGCTCATGTGCCCTTGGTACATTTTGGTGCATCATTTCCTTTCAAAAGAGCTGAACATTTTTTAAAAGTTTCCTTCAAAATACCTTGATATGACAGCTGATTGTGTCAGTCTCTCTCTCCCTATCAGATGAAGCATTTGAAAAGGCTTTTGCAATAGAATGGGTTCGCAGTCAAAAACAGTCATTAACATCTCAGAAAATAGTAGATTAAAAAAAAGTTCTTTATCATAATGGTTCATTTAACTTTATTTTTGCAGTGCTCTTCTTGTGTTTTCATCACCATTTTTCTCCCTCTAAGAATACAGAAAGGTGTCTTTATCAGTAAACAGCAAGCATGAGAATCACCAGCAGATATCCTCCCTGTTCATAGTGATGTGGATATGAGCTGCACAGTGACTAATTAAATCCAGAGCTGGTCACTGTTCATGTTTTACTATTTGCTTCTGCATTACCTCGCTGTGATTTTACATGCATCTGTTCAAATTTCCATTTTTCTCACGTGGATTCTTAAACAACCCACAAAAGTTTTCCTTATGTAGGAGTGCATTCCATACCAATCCTGTTCAAGAAGAAAGTGTTTCTTGTTAATGTGGTCAAGAAACGATACCAGCTAAAGTAATGGTTGTAAAAAATTTGTTGGTCTTTTTTTTTTATGACCAGTGTATGCAAGATAGTTATGGCAGCACCACTATAATGACATTTATGTGGGTATACTACGAAATAAAATAGGGAAGGGAGTTTAGGTGCAAGAACAGTTTCCCAGAAATAATGCTTTCATGGCTGGTAAAAATAAAGAGTTTATTTACTTGCTGAAATATTTTGAGGAGTTTCTCAGGATTTTCCTTTAACCACCAAGTAAAATGTAAATGTTGCTGCCAGGGCTCTTATAAAAATAAAATCATTCTATTTTGTCTAAAAACTCCAAATATATAAAAATTTGTTTATATACTGTGCTAATTTGTAGTCCTATCCAGGTTTAACCACTTGAAGCTCTATTGAAGGTGAAATAATAGGTTCTAAAGTGAGTAGTGGGATGTCTTTTTAGTCTTTGTTTTCCCTTACTTTTTCTGTTTCATTTAGCCAATCATTTTGGTGGTATTTTTAGAACAATATCTGACTTTAAAAGATAGAGTTGCTTGAGTAGTAAAGTTATTGAAAATGAGAGATGAAAAGTAATAGGTGTCTTGGCTAGGTGGCTAAATAGTAAATAGAATTTTCTACTACATATTTGCAGAAGTTACTAATACCTATTTCAGTCTTACTTAGACTAGTCTGTATTGCATCAAAAAATTGCTGAACACCTGACTAGTCAATGAGACACTACATTCCTGTTGCAGTGCGTTCATCTTTCTCCATGTTCTTAATTTCTTAACTGTTTGCTTCTGTAATGTTTCATACAAGGAATACAGTTCAGCTTCATTTTGTTAGCATTACCCCAATGTATATGGTTTTAGGTCTGATTAACTTAATATTAAAGGTCTGATTTATTTTTATTAAATAAGAGCTGTAGTCACATGAGAATTTGCTAAAGACATGGATTTATATCAGAACTGTAAAATGTGCTGGCATCTACCGAGAAAGGACGTGGCTGTAGATATTGCAGTAGCAGGGAGATTTCTGCAGCGATCAAGGTTGTTACTGATGGTGACTCACAGCATTTGACTGGAGTGTGTAATGTAGTGTGGTCTGTTTTGTGAAATGCTCAGGCTGAGCAGTGGGGAAGGTGTTTATCTGCTGCTGGTATCCTCTGGTTTAGCAGGAACCTTCTTGCTGGAGAAGAGAGGATCTGAGGGTAATTGACATTGGTTTTATCCTACAGACTTAATGGTATGTTTTCTTGCAGGCTAGAATTGAATTTTGATGCACTAGGAATCTGCTAAGGACACAGCAGGGAAGAGCTGGATGACTAAAGAAATGTAAAAGACTGGGATGAAATTCAAGGATACAGAATGATTAGGTGCTTTGAGACCTATAACTTTGACTTTATTGTTAGAAGAGATTGAAGAAGAACTTTGGAATACTCACAAACCATAGATTTTGACTATGAACTGCCAATATAGGTGTTAAAAAAAATCAAGTTGGGTCCTCAGATAAAGTAGATCAAATATTTCCAGTCAAACAGGGAAATGTTGATGCCATTGCAAAAAAACTGTATCTGTTCAGTTTTGGTTAGTCATGTTAGAGAAATTGAATTCCAGCTGGGACAAGTTAAGTCTTGCACCATTGGAATGATTGGGAAAAGGGAGGCAAAATGTAAAATGACTTGCGTTTGATATCTAGTGTTAAGACCTGGATGACGTGCAGGCAGGGTGGGAAGAAGAGGAATTAGCTACTTAAAATAAAGGAAGATGTTGCTACCCACAAACTCACACTTAGTACTCAGTCTGTATAATAAATATAAAGTAGAAATTTAAAAGCAAATTATCCATTGGTAGTATTCTTTAGAACCTTTGTAATCACAGTAATGAGGATATTATTTAGGTTTACTAAAAGGATTATATGATGTGGTTTCCATAGTAGTGAAAATTATTTGATTAAGAGCTTTTAAAGATTATATAATAAAGAATAGAGGACTAGATACTTAAATGTTTTAAAATAGAGACAACTCCATGTTTAGTTTTTTTAATTACATTGCACAGCTTACAATACTTCGTTAAGGTCAGTGTCAACTTCAGCATTGATATTCAGCTGCCACTTTAAACTGGGGAATCCTACTCTGCAAGTGGCTAAACATAGCTACATTATAAGCATCTTTTTCTGAGACCCTTATGGTTATGTCCTACTAGCGAGGTGTACTAAGAGGTATAGCAAAATAAGAATATATTAGGAGTCATATGGTTTGGTGAGGGCTACCTACACTTACAACAAATAAAGCAAAAATAAGATAAAAATAAGACTAGTCTCTTTTTCTGCTGGATGTAGATTTGACTCTAGGAAGTGTAATCTGTCTAAGTAATGCTAATGTGTGCTATGTTATCTTGTAGGATTTCTGTCACAGACTTGGGCTGTCGTATGGAATGCAATATCCAGAATCATTAACAGTTGTTCAGGATATTACCATTGGAAAGTTTTATTACTGGAGAGGAACAGAAATGCTGGGTGCTAAATACATAACATAATGAACTAAAACTTGGGTCCTCTAATTTAGACAACTTACTTCTGTTTCAGAGCTTTGATTGCAATGATTTATATACTATGTGCCTAAATATCCAGACTGAAAATGCATAAACTACGATTTTCACATCTCCTCACTGCATGACACTCTTGGATCAAGAGGCACACAAGTGTCTTACCTTTGCAGGTTTAATTTGCAAGTTTAGATTTTGTAACAGATTGTCATGTTTTAAACATATGCTAGAAACCTCTCAAATTTGTTTTTAAAGTAACTCAAGAATAACAAAACCCACAGTCCATGTGACAATTATATATAGTCTTACGTTTGATTCTTGAACCAAATTACAGCATAAAAAAATGAGATGTACGGTATTATGCAACCTGGGAGGAGACAGCAGATCTCTTTTATTCGAGTCTTTTAGGTACACCTCAGAGCAACTGATTTGAGACATACTGTATTTCATGTGCTTTTTATCTCCATGTAATTATATATTCCAGGAATAAATTAACATTTGCAGAGTCTCGTCAAATAACTATTTAGTCTATTTTAATTTTTTAATTTAATTTATCTAGTTGAGAAGTACTATCAAAAAATTGCCGACACCAATGTTGAAAATTTATTAATTTACTGTGAAAATTACCATACATCATTGTTTTCATCCTTTTTTTTTCTTTTTTTTTATCTGATGAAAATTGCATATAAGTAGAGAAAAAAGAAGGTAGTTTTCCTGGACTTTATG
The DNA here is from genome assembly GCA_013390045.1 of Picathartes gymnocephalus. Lineage (NCBI taxonomy): Eukaryota > Metazoa > Chordata > Aves > Passeriformes > Picathartidae > Picathartes > Picathartes gymnocephalus. The sequence goes on from WEKY01002664.1 coordinate 38,167, forward strand.
TTGCAGAGTTTTTGTTTCTAACTCTTTCAAAGGATGACATTATTTAAACATAATTAATGAAATCATTATAGAGAAAGTATGTTAATTTCATTGGGTAAAGGTCTTTTTTCCCTGTTTCCTCTGCCCACCATTCTTACCTCATTCTGTGTTTTCATCCTGACCTTCCAAGGTGTTTAGATGTTGTTTTGTCTATCATATAACCTAAGACCAAATAATTGATCACTAAGAGACTACAAAATTCCTGGTTTCCAGTCCTACATTCTTCCAGCCCTTCTGTATTCTTCTACATGCAGAGGCCTTGTCAGTACAGAACTCATTAGATGGATCTTTTTCTCAGTGAGTACATTACAAGAATGTCCCAAGAATGGAACTTTTTTGTTTGTTTTTTTGCAGATTCCAAGGAACATTTATTTTCTTAATGTTCATAAGATGTAAAGCATACAAAGTTATTATAAAAAATAAAATAAATAGAAGAATAAAGTAGAAGATATTATAATTTAATTTTAAATTATAGCAGTCTATTAAGTTGGTATCAGCATGCTGTGTTTTTTCTTTTTGTATTTGGAAATGATGAATGATGTATGATACATGCTGACACTGAAGGTAGTAAATAACCTCCCACTGAATTTAACTAGAATAGGGAGAGTGCAATGCTGAGCTCTTTCTAAAATGTTCTTTGAAGTCAAGAGGAGTTTCCCCTTCAGAAGATCCAGTCATTAGACTCATGCCAACTTTTTCAGTCAGGTATTTTATATGCTGAAGAGTAAGATCTCAAGAACATTGAAGAGAGGAAGTCAAAAAAGGCTGAGTGGTTGGTTTGTTACGAGTGCCAAACAGGATGTTAGAAGTTAAGAAGCTAATAATAAAGTATTGGTCAAACCTACAGCACTGACTTTCAGTTCTTTTATACCATTGGCCTGTAAATACTGGATGGATAACTGGAACTTTTTAGTTGATAGAGATCTATGCTGTCCTGGGCTTACTGAGGGAGTTAAAAATTTTGTAATGAAAATGGAAATATTGTGAAGGATTTGCTTGGCAAATTTGGGAATTAAAAAAATGTACAGGAAGTTTTTACTCAGATCCCCATATCTTCTTTTTGGTGAGATCCCATTTTTGACTTTTCCCACCTCCCTCTCCTTCAAAGCCTAAATAAGGGCACAGTAATGTTCATTTCTTCCCATTCCAGCTCATGCATCTTGAGATCATTCTTTTCTCATTGCTTTGGCTGGGAATGAAGATAAGTGAATTGCCGAAGATCAATCAGATCCCAGTTTAATTCCTACTGAAATAGATTAGAATATCTTTTAATAAAGATATTATTTACAATTTGTGGATCTTCTGTCTTTAAGTTTTGGTAAGGAAATCTCACCTTAGAAGATTATTGTACCAGCTGATCAGACATATATGGTTTCATAAAGCAAAATATTTAATTAATTAAATTAATTAATCAAATTTTCTGGTTTTGAACTGTCTGATGTGGTGACTAATAATTAGTAGTAACTGTTGTCTCTATAGTAGCCTGTAACTTACTTTGGGGTGTTTTTTTCACTTAGAAGGAATACTGAGTACCTAGAATGCTTAAAGGTGGAATGCTGGGTAACTAGGATGAAGTTACACTTATTTTCTCTACATTTTAATGATAGTAGTATTTTTTGCTGCTTCTGATGAAAAAGGTAGCTTCAACTCCTGCAGCACCTGGGTTGAAAGATTCACATGTTTATGGAAGTGTGTGTTTGATTTTCAGTTTATATGTGAATACCATGCAGTAAGAAACTGGTACAGTGTAGGTACAGTCCAGAGATAAAGCTGAGTTCTTGTCACTCTTACATCTTTCAAAACAGAAATATTTGAGGTGTTTAAACAATGTGATGATTCTCTGAAACTTTAGGAACTGAAGGCTACTGAGAATCTTAAATGTGTCAAGTATGAAAGAAGTTATGTTTAAAGAAACTGTGGAGGCCTTCAGAAAAGTACATCAGGCTGTGTTGAATTATCTTCTATTGTTTAGCTCTCTCATTCATTTAACAAAGGTATAATATTTTCTGTCGCATTCTTCTTTTCCCCCAAATGTATATTTAAAAAGATAGATGAAGTATGAAAGAGAAATTATTAAAGATGTGTATTAAAGATGGTGTGTGGTATTGTGAACTTGCTGGGGAAAGTGTGCCACCTTAAAAGTTTGCCAGTGCACAGGATAATGCAGATGTGGACCTTGACATGATGAAGTACCATGCGCTCAGTAAGGGTCATGAATTAATTGAACCTCAGAAAATGCTAGAACAGAAAAATAATATTTTTAAGAATGGGAATAAAAATCAGGCAGAATTTGTAGGAAGAGGTTCTGTCTATCTAATCCATCCGTCTTCTGTCACTTAGGAAAACTCATCAGCATATTGAAATTCTGAGAGAAGTTGCTCTGTTGGTTGATCTGAAATTTTTGAAATAAGAGCATGATGCAAATCAGACTTTCTCACTGTGCTAAATACCCATAAAATAACTTCAATGTATTTCGTTTTCAGCAAAAGAGAAATATTTTATTACTGCTGTGTTAATGTACGCTTCTATAGCCCTTTTGGGATAGAAATGTCAAAATGGTGCACACGGTTTAAAATTAAACAGTGCAGTGGAGATGAAGGATTTTTTCTATTTTGTAATATGTTAATAGGGAGATAACATACAGTGAATAATAAGAATTTTATTACAAAGATATTAATCAGATACATATTTTATTATCTGGTCTTTTAATCAGTCACTTTAGGGGAACCAGAAAACTGCTAAATGCATGGTTTACATTTCAGAAAAATATTTCCAGGGACTGTTTATGGATTGCCTTTCAAACTTAAGTTATTACAGTTAGAAGTAATTAGCTCATAGGTTTTCTTTTCTAACTTTTAGAACTTAACCTAACTGGGTTAGGTATCATATCAGTGGTGAAGATTTTGATTAACATTTGGGACAAAATTCCAGTATTGCAAAAGATGGGAAAGATGCTGCAGGTGATAAGAAGGAAATTGTATTTACTGCCAGAATGTTGTTGTAGCCGATACTATTTTTAGATAATTCCCTCGTTAAATGGAGATATATTTTACAGTTTGGTGTAAATGAATGGAAGTTACTCCAATTGTGGCATTGCATTTTAATTTATTTTGATTAAATATTCTTGTGAGAGTCATTCTCAGGAGCTTTTGTGACAAAAACACAGATTTATTACATGCAAAAACTGCTAAAAGGTGCACTGGTGAAAAAACTGTGCTGGGTAGACATTTCTTCTTTGTTTGAGTGGGTTCTTTTGTCCACAGATGTTAGCTGTTTTGTATGGGAATAAAGGTGTTAGTTTATGAGTTTCTTGGAAAAAGAAGTTTAAAGGCTTTGAATGGATGAGATGTGTGGACTGAAGCGCCAGAGGACATTGCCGGAATGTTAGGTGAAACCCATAGGGAAATAATTCAACAGCAGCATCTGGAAAGGAACTGTATGTGGCTTTAGGGCTTAGTTTTAATGCAAGTAGTTAAGAAGAGATTAAATATAGATGTTAGTATGTGAGAAAGGGAGAAACAAGGTAAGTGATGAAGGTATATCATGTGGAACACTGTGATTAGGGAAAAGATTTAACAGAATCCACAGCTGATCACAGCTGAATTTTTAAAACCCTGGAAACATAATTTGAATTGAACTATATACTGGCTTCACATAAAGTAAAGCAGCATACATTAATATTTTATTGGGGAAAGATAAGACAGAGTGTAGGCCAATTCATTGGCCTTGCCATGTCACTTTTGCCTGAATGGGATGAATGAAGATGATAGAAAGATAAGCTACTGAGCCAGTTGGCTGTTGGCTATGCAGAGAGGAATCGACTGATGGTTGAGAATTTTCTCTTGTCTCTGTGCCATTTTTTGATATTTGTGACTTGATTCAATTTCCTAAGCACTCTTGTCTGGTGCCAGGTGAGATGCCTGAGGTAGCTGAGATGGCTTATAGGGTTGGTAGCTATCGAATAAGATTTACAGGAGACTTGTGCCCTCTGGCACAATGGCTAGAGGTCAAGTCAGATGCATCCCACAAGATGCCTACAATTAGCCATCTGACTTGTGCCCCCACAGTTTGCTGAATTGGTGGATATGCTTTTGGCCATTGCTGACAGTGCTGAGAAGTGGCTTCATTCAGTTGGCCATGCTTCATTGATGATGCCATTTAAGATGCCCTATAATATCCTCCTTTATCTCCAGCTTCCAAAAAGCCACAGGTCCTGTGTCCTGCCTTCTGTGTTTAGGGAGCCTTAAGATATTTTATGTGAATATATACGTTGATTCTACAGGGATACCTAGGATACCTGTAGACATAACTCTGTAGATGCTTAAGTTCAGGCGCTTTAAAGTCCAGTTGAGTCCTATCATTAAGGACACTTCAGGACATTTTGAGCTTAATGAGTGGTATGGCTGCATTCTCATTAAGCCCATAAGTAGTTATTATCTATTATCAGTGTTTGGAAAAATCCTTCAGTTAAGTTTATGTGTCACAGTAAAATTATAATACAGCCAACAGTAGTACTGTTAGATATTTTTTCCTTCCTTTTTGTCCTTAGTTAACACTGGTCTTATTACCAATTTTACAACTACAGAAATTTCTTTCTCATCAGTTGAGTGCTTTATTATGCAGAATATGGAGGCTTAAAAAACCCAGCTTCCTAAATGTGCAAAGTCTAGAAGTGAAAGCAATAAAAAATTGGGAAATATCATGATTCATTTTGCTAAGACGAGCCTTAACCTTCTCAAATAGTCTGAGAATAGTCTGGTTTTGTCTTTGTCATAGTTCCTCCAGTGCCAGTATATTTTCTTCTACTTGTTCCACTTCACTGTTTTCAGGTTTGCATGATTAGAATGCACTAAAATTACTATTATGTTACTATTTACTGTAATAAATTGAAAATTTAACCAATTCAGAAGATGTTGTGTTGTATCACTATTACCTGAGTATTTTTAGTAAGCATATAGAAAATGATAATTCATTTTAAATGTTTATTTAAAAACTAGCTCTTTATATATTTTTAAAATTTCATATAAGGAAAATTTTTAATGCCTTTAGTTATTTTCAGCTAAATAGGAAGAAAATGATATTCTTTAAATATGCTCACATTTGACTAATTTCATTGTGAAAATGGAAGATTTTTATAACATCAAGAATGACATAGTGTTCAAGTTATAATTTCCTTACCATTATTGGGAAATTATTATGGTAATACTTTACAGATGTTATTTTTCTAAAGACCTTTTTAAATTTAAAATTTTTCTGAAGGATGAGTTGCCAAGAATGATGAAATAAATAGCCATTAAAATACTGTCATTTTAATCAGTGTCTTTTGGAAAGAGAGCTACAGAAAACATAGTCGTGGGCCACCTGTACTTGAATTTATGATTTACTTGATCTTTTAGGCCCAGCCTTTGGACACAGAAGATGATTTTGATTGCAATAGTAATGGAGAATAGTTGATTTACTTTCAGCTTTTAATTTTAATTCCTAAAGATCTATGCGTAACTCACTTTTATTGATAGTGAGTTATTTAGAGAGACTTGATAGGGTGGATGGGCTGAATTGTCAGTATATTCATTTTCCCCTCCACTGATATCCCAAAGTATTTTAAAGAGCAAATTACTTGCACATGTTGGATTTGTAATGATGATCATGCCTCTGCATTTTCAATGTGTGTGGAAAAACACCATTTTTTCTCCCTTCTAGAATTCTGTCTTTAGTCTTGCCTGTAACACACCGTACACACCGTAATACTATTACCATAAATAAAGGAAAGTGTGGGAGGTTTTGGCTCCAGTGTCATCAGTATGCTGGTGATCTCCGTTCTCTGTATACTTTTCATCCAGCCCAGATGGCAGAGTGTAATTGCTTTTCCAGGCTTTGACCAAGATAGGGATATGGATGAAAGTGAGTTGGCTGTAAATCAGCTTGGTTAATGGAGAAATGCTGCTTGTTAGCCAAGGGAAGCATTTAGGGAAATAGAAAAAGGTAATGCATACACCATGTCCTGAAAATACATTTTTAATTTTTGCTGAAGTGACTGGCTGTGTTGGCCTCCTGTTAATAGCAGAGGTCTCTAGTACCATTTATTATTGATTTCTTTGTAACACAGGTCTAACTGTGCCTATGCCTCTGCTGCCACCTGACTCTACGAGTAGATTGATTCCTTGATCATTATTTTTCAAGTTATTTAGAAGTTGTCGTCAGTGATAGCTCAGAAAGTTCAGTCTCATCCAGGAGACTGTTATTTGACAAATGTGGCCTATTGGTTTTGTTCGGCAAGGTTATGAATGATTTTTTATAAAATACAGACATGAATATTAAAGAAGGTATTTTTTTGTTTTCAAAGGTAGTGAACAATCTTTGGGCTTGATTTTATCTTTCTGAGTGTTTGTCCTGTAATGCTATTTCTTTTTTTTGAGAGCATCCGACATCATGGCAGAGAATTGGATATGGTTTCCAGTTACTCTTAGAACTAGCTGCTGCTTCTGTTGACACTCGATTGATAGTTCCCGAGATTTCCTTCTTTGAAGAGCTGTCAGAACAGCAGTTTTGTTAGCCTACTGCCATATGCCTGTGGAATTTTCTGACCCACTGGAGCTTCCATGTGGTAATTTTTAAGCCATGACCACTGGAGATGTTTCTGTGACTCTGTACTGACATGTAGGAAATTGTCCTTGGCTGCATAGTTAGAATGTAGCATGGACTGTCATGATTTTGATGATCACAATTTAAAATGTATAATGTATATAATTCAAGTGTTCACAATTTCTTACCTTTGCTTACTAATGGGAAAAGCTGCTGGGGGTCTGTAACTATCTTCACATCAAAATCACTTTTATATGCATTTTCCAGTATACTTTCACTGGCTTTGTTTCTATTGAGTTATGATAATAACAATAAAATGTCTAAACCAATAATAAATCTTAAATGTTGATAATTATATACTTATATTTCCCCATATTTATTTATATTATTTGAAATACTACTAGTAATTGTATCTTATGTAAAACTTATATATGTTTCTTCATGAATGTTTATATTAATCTTAATAGATTTTGGTCATGATTTTTATGTAAAGTGGGAAATACTGCTTTATTGATTTTTCTATCCAACTAGCCTTTACTGTGTCCCTGAGATAACACCACCAGTTAAGTTGTGTGCTATCATTTCACCATATCTGTGCTTTGTGCAGTTTTGGGATTTGAAAGCTATATATGAAAATAAGCAAGGATTTAATCAGGACTAAAGCTAAAAAATATGGGCTAACAAATCAGGGCTTTATATCCTGCTACTCAGAAAACCACTTGCCTGGCACAGTAGTTCAGTGTAGCTCGTCAGTTTTGGAAGAAACACTGTGACACTCTTTGTTCTCCTCAAATAATGGAGCGATCAAGAAGAAAATGAAGAAACTGAGAAGGTCATAAAGAAATACAGAATAATGTTGTTGCAAGATCAGTATGGTAACACATGTAATTGTTAGACTAAGAGTAGTAGTTTCAGAATGCATTCCAAACGCACAACATGGTAAAAAAAAGCAGTGAAGGATCTTTAAGCCTGTTTACTACTTCTGAACTCTGCACTTCCTCATGAAAGGGGAAAATGAGTAATAACCTAAGAAAGAACATGAGTTTAGTCTTCCATGTGATATGAAAAGTACAGCAGAAAATAACTTTCATCCTCTCATGCATTTAAAAATGTATCATTACACCTCCAAACAGTATTCAAATGTATGACTGACTACCCTTTCAATTAAACAAAACAGATAGTTCCAGGCTTTCAGTTTGTGTGTGTTCACAGTTCAAGCTGAGTTCACTTCAGTTGGTTATATGAGGCAAATTGTATATTGGAGGCAGCTGCAGGTTCTGGTTTCCCATCCGTTAAGTACATCCACTGTAAGCAAAAGAGTAAACTACAAATCATAGAAAATAATCAGCAGGTGTTTCACCCAAAGTATGTGAGAGTTGATCTCTTCTGATCTAACATAAAGGAAAATAGTCTGGGAAGTGAGGAATTCCTCCTGTTCCCTCTCCTAGACTCCTGCGGACAGAGTTTATATTGATTTATTAACTCTGTAGCGCTTTATAAAATGTGCTATTTTGTGTTTGAAAGAAATGTTCTTTCTTACAGAAAGGAGTTCCTTACTTGTTTTGCTACATCTCGTCCTTTTGCTAAGACCAGGGAAGTACTGTGCTGTGAAATTGGTTCACAAACTTAGTACCTCTGTGGCAGTTGTCTGTGCAATAGCTGATTTAGCACAATTGCATATTAGGCTTCAGTTTTCTCTTTTATAAACATGGTTCTATTTGTTTATGAGACAGCTCTTTTACTATTATTTGGATTTTGGTGTATTTTTTCATGTCAAACCCTTGTTCATTGCTTGAATAAAACATTATTCTTGGGGATTACTGTCATAGTATCTGATAGCTGTAGCCTCTAGTGAGTGAGGAGATAAATCAGAGAGAGTTAATACACAAAACAATGATGTTCAGGTGTATTTTTTGAGTACTGCTACTCTAATCTGAAAAGTGTGACATTTCTGGCCTCCATTAGCAAAGCTTATTCTTAGAGTGCTAGGCATTAACAACTACTACAGTTTTGTTTTAGGTGCAGCTGATAGAAAGGGGCAAAGAAAGGGAGAAAGAGGCTGCATTCTAATCCCAGCCTGTTTGGCTTGGGATAAAGAAATACTCAAGGAATATATATCTGAACTGCATGTTAAGAAACAAGGTTCAGATACTACAGTGAACTCTAGAATAAGAAATTTCTCTGTTTGTCAGGGAGCAGTGAGGGCCAGCAGCCCCCTAAGGGAGGGACCTGAGGGTGGTAACAGGCAGGTCACCAGGCAGTCGCACAGTAGCTGAGTGGGGTGGGAAGGGTAGGCCTAGAGGTGGTATCGTACAGGGTAGGCCTGGAGGGGGTTCTGGCCTCCTCCTGTGTAAGCACAAGGTGTTCAAGGGAGGTCCAAGGTTACAGCTAGGGGTGCAGATCAGTGAGTCACGATCAGGCTTCAGTCCAGTGGTGGTAAACAGAGTTGGCCATGCAACCCTGTTCCCATCAGGGAGGTCCATAGCGATGAGAGAGATCCAAGGTCAATCTGCAGAGTCGGTCCATGGGTCTAGGTCTGGATCAATGTGAATATTTCTGAGTCATGGGAAAACAAGGGGGCACAAATCAAGTTGGTCTGACTTGCTTCTAAGGTGTAGTTTGGGCAGAAGTATAGAGATCATACCAGTTACTCCAAAGAGATGCTCTGAAATGACTTAGTATCCTCTTCATTGGACTGATGCTACCTAAGTATTCATGTGCTATATGCTGCCTTTCATCTACCTGGAAAATTGTTGATGTGTAAGATATCAGTTGCTGAGAGTATATTTTGGATTGAAATTGTCTGCTACAAATAGTGAAGTTACCGCCTTTCTTCTATATATTTATCTGTATTCCAGTTTTTCATTGAGAAAGAATCTAATGGCAAAGGTAAAATTAGCAGCAGGATGAATTGGGAATCATGTCAGCAAGGAAGGCTGAAAACTGAATTTAGAATGATGGAGAGAATATAGTGCCTACTGAACACTTGGAGGAAGTCAGAGGAGTTCCTCTGATTTCTCTTGATAACTCATTAGATGATACATAGTTCATCTGAGGGGAGATGTTTTCTTGGGATTATGGCATCTGAATTAAGACATAAGTAGGTATCTACAGTATCTGAAGTTCCTGTGATAGCCATTGCAGACATGCAATGGGACAGGACTCAATTGCCTAAGCATAGGTTCCTAATGCCATTGGAAACACAAAGGATATGTAAGACATTCTTGTGGGGTAGTGATATTTTATACATTGTAAAATGCACAAGAGACTTATGTCCTTCTGAGGTGTCATTCAGTCTCCTAGTGGTTAAACAAACCTGGCAACAGATCACCAGCCACTAGGTGTGAACCTTAGGACGACCTGACTTTTTCTTTATCTCCATCAGCCATATTGGAGCTTCTTCAGCTGAAATGGCAATTTAGACATCTGTTATGCCATCATTAACTTGCATGGGGGCAACCATTTAGAAGCTCAGTAAGTTGCCTAACAGATGTGCCTAGTGCCATTTCTGAGCAGCACTTCCAGGCCAGAACTCTGAAGTCATCCAGAATGATTCCAGGTACATGTACTTAGACAGCAGCAATGAGCTGAGATTTCTTAACCTTGTTCTGAACACCTTGTCTGCTGTAGCTTTGGAAGACCTATTGTAAAGGATTTTCAAAAGGAATAGTGGTGTATGATGGTATTTTGCTTTTTAAAATTAAGTATGTCCATGAGTAGTGTAGTTGAGTGTGACTTGAATGTTCTAGTTTTGTGTAAGAATAGTATTCTTAACATAGCAACATTTTTTTTCAGTCCCTTGGGCATTCCTTATTAATGTCATTTGTTACCTTTTGATTTACCACCTCATCAGAATACTTGACAGAATTAATTTTTTACAAATCTTAATTTCTATTTTCTAAATAAAAATAATAACATTTTTTTCTTTATTTATTAGTTAATATTATTTGTACTTTATCACCTTTGCCTTTACCATTAAAGTCCTCTTTATAAACAGGATTAGATCAAACAACTGGCCACTCCAGCAGCATAAGCATAATTCTTATAGTTCAGTTAAATTCCTTTTTATTTAAAATCATATTTATGTTTTCATATGAATGACTTTTATTGTCAACAACCCTGCAACCATAAGAAGTAGTATGCTGGCAGATTATATTGGAATTTAATAGTCAGTCAGCGTCAGAAACAATATGGAGAGTCCTAAGTGTTATGTATTGCTTTTATTGAAATGCATCTGGTATGTCAATGGAATTTTGTACTCTCTTGTAACTGCTTTGTTTGTGGTATGTCTGTGTTAACATTCAGGTCATGCATATGAAGTGATATCGTAAGAAAACTTCATTTGATGAAAGATTCTCAGGGGTTGAGGGTTTTTGCAAGCTGTGGTCCATTCATGACTACTCTTCTCCCAGCGATCATGTCAGCAGCATACGGCAGAAGTTCTAGAATGAATACTCAGTTTATCTTTACCGAGGGATATTCCTCAGGTGCATCCCACTGTTTTTTGAATCGTCTCCATTTTTTCTCCTGCTAAGCTGGGAAGTAATATGTTTTATACCTGCCTACCTGCCTTCTAGTAGTGTGAACTATGTGAACAAGGATTTTAATTTCTTCCTGTTTGTTTTCTCTGTGTCTTGTAAAGTTTAGAGACATCTATGTGTTCAGAAGGTTGACCACTGTTTTCTTTGTTCTCCTTCCAGCAGTCATATTATTTATCTTGGAGCCTTGTTTTCTTTGGGTATTTTTCCATGTCACTGCATTATGCATACATTATGGAGTTATGATGCCACCTCCCTGCTGATTCTTGTTGAAAACGGCTTTCCTGAGTAATTCTTTGTACAAGATGGACCTACCTTTGTTCAGTTGTCCTCTGTGCCAGAACACCACCTTGTGGTAAAGGAAAGCAGAGCTTTATCTTGCTTGGTTAGAAGGATTGAAAAGACTTGACCCTCCAGATCCTTCTCTCTTCCTTTTGTGTTCTTTCAGTTAACATTGAGAAGCTCTGGGTAATATTTGCCATTGCTGTTTCTGCCTGTATGAATGACCTACATGGAATAAAAATGAGAAGGCTGAAAGAACCTCAGCACCTTTAGTAGAAGTAGTGAAGCAGTGACAGAGCTTAAAAAAGTGTGTTTATTTAATTTGTTTACATTTATTGTTACATTAAGGAGATTATACTGCTTTAATTAAGAGTTAGTAGGGTTTTCTACAATGAACCTAAATTTGCAGTTATTTATAGTTGAGAGAAAATGTTTCCATACAGAAATTTGGCATTCAATGTCTCAAGCTAAATGGTGTGGTTTTCCTTTTTTTATTTCTTGTAAAAATACTCTTTGGCTGCATTCTGTTTTGAGGGAGGCAATTTTTTTTGTGGTTTTATGTGCTTTTTGTGCTCTGTTGGCAAAGCTTGATACATGGAAAAACAAATTTTCCAGGTTCTTAGTCTTTTATGTCAGCTATTTCCTTTTTGATATTTAAAACATGATACTTTGGTGGTCATTACTTTTTAACAGAGACCTTGTATTATTCAATAAGCAGTTGCCCCTAAGTATTTGCCATAACTACTTTTCATATATTGTTACATAAAAATAGTTCATATAGTTCCATTTAGTAAATATTTCTTCTGAAACAAAATTGTATACTGGACATGTTTAATGGTACTAGAATTGATACTTGTGTATTTCTGCAAAGTTCACCATTTCTCATTCATTTGAAATATAGCAACTGTTTCTCATTTTTCTATTTATTTCTATTTTCAAATTATTATCTGTAGGCTATTTGATACCATACTAAAAGGTGTTGAAATTCTCTCTTGTTGGTTCAGAAAAGTCATTCTTTTACCCAAGGGTGTGGTGTACATTTAAAATGCTCCTGCTAGAGTTTGGGGAAATGAGTCCTTCAATTCATGAAGCCCAAGTCCTGGTTAAGGTCTGATGCCATCCAGGTAGTAAATAGAGAAGTGTTTAAACTCTGCCTAAGCTCTTACAGACTTCAGTGTGTTCTGTGCACTGAAGCTTGACTAGTGAGTGCAGGTGGCATTGAGCCTGGCACAGAATGTGACTTGTGGCTTGGGCAGTTTCTTCAGATGTTATTTAAGTAATGTCCAGATATTCTGCAAGTGTGGTGCTGTGATCAGAAAACTTCGAAGAAAGTGGAGTAACCTTTTTCTTCTCAACAGTATTGTCAAGTACATATTTCTTTCTCTCTTGGAAGAATGTCCCAACAGCTAGTTACCAAGTATTCATTCACAGGACAGGTGAGATTCCTTTACTCCTTGGATTCAACTTGGGCCACAGCATAGAAAAAGGCTGAAGTCACTTTAGCAGAAGATGGTACATATACTCTTATAGTCTCCAGTTTGTTTCCGAGTTCTATTTGGCAGCTATGGGCTGTAAAATGTATAAGTAGTATACGGGGGCCTGAATCTAAGTATTCTGTCTGTCTTTGACTTGCTTGTTATCTGAGCTTCAGCAAGGCAGCACAAGAGAAATTATTAGTTATGGTGGGGAGAAGGATGATCAGAACAGAATTTGTGAGATGAATAAGAAACTGGCTGAGAAGGAAATAGGAGATAATGTTGAAAACAGATTTATTAGACTGGAAAGACATTGCTGGTGGAGTTCCTCCATGTTTTTTAATTTAAAACATCTTTCTTCTATAGCACTAATCTAATTTTTTTGAGATAATATATATTTGTACTAAAATAAGGTAATGATCTTAGTCCAAACATTTTCACAAGAAAGTATCAAGGTGGTAATGTCTGCTGATAATGGAAAGACAGGAGACGTTTTCAGTACAACACTGGATGCCACACAGGAGAAACCGAGTGACATTGAAGATAGGAGAAATCAATGTACCATAAATAAAACTAGATGAAATACAATGCAAAACAAGACTCTTCTGTACTCAGAGCCAAAAAGTTTACTCTAAACTGTTAGTTCATCAGCTTGAAGAGTGTAAGGATTTGCCTATAGTACTGCCTTGAGTTTCCAGTATGCGGTAGTCATTCCCTATGTGGTTCTCAGTGTTGTTCTCAGTCCAAGAACAGTGAATTCAAGTTGGGACTGACTAGTGAACAGGAAGGCTATAGAGAAAATCAGGGGCTGAGAGGCCTGGACTATGGTTCAAAGACATTGTGTATCTGTAATATCACAGACAGAAAATAAAAACCAATACTTGAATGTCTTTGTGCAATATACTCTCCAAACCTTTGACCCCTATGAATCCCAAGGGCTGTGGACTTCACCTGATGAGGCTGTGTGAACTGTTCTGAAAAGACAAGTATAGCTCTTGATTTCCACAAAATTTTGCCACAGTAGGTACTAAATAGGATTTACAAGATTTGACCTAGAAAATGGACATTTTTGCTCTCAAAGTTTTATGGACATTTTTCATGCTCTAAATTAAGCTTTGGTTCACATAATCTATTTTAGCTCCCTTTTTATTTTCCAGTCACAGCTTCACTCATAGCACAGCTGTGGCATTTGTCTTGCAACACGAAGGATCTGATAATCATGAAATAACCCAGATTTATGCCTGTAGTGCTGAAGCAGTGCCATATTTGTGAAAATAACTTAAGAGGAACAATATGCAGCAGATGTGAAGGTTTTACCTTCACATTTAGGTAGGTTTATACTGTCAGTGAGTGTGGGCTTAGCAGGGCCTGACAGAGTTTCAACTTACCAGATGTTCCATGTGATCAAATAGATGTTATACAGCTGTTTCCCATTCTTTTTACCGGGCTCAGATAAATACACAGTAAATGGTCTGAAATATATTTATTGTATTTTGGCAAGTCCTGCGGAGAACTGCCCACAGGCACCAAGAATACAGGGAGAAACCGAGGGTGCTCATGGGCATGCTCATTTTCCATTACCGAGGAGAAATTAGCAGCCGTTTGTGTGCTGATGATACTAATCAGAAAGGAATAAAATACAGGTTTTCCTTTGGTTGTGGATTTGCGAGATTAGTGGCTGTATTTGCGGAGTGTCTCCGGTCTGGGGGAGCTGTTACTCCCATGGGCGGGAGCTGTCCCCCTGTGCTGACAGTGTCACTCTTCAGTGGTATTAACTCCCGGGAGAGGTGGTGGATTCAGTGGAGCAGCTGCCCTGCAGGTATCTTGTGCTAATCTCAGCTCAGACTTTCAGCACTGGAGAACTGATTTGTCTTCCCTCTTCAATGCAATACAGAAAACAGGGTCTTTCCAGAGCTCCTGGCAAGTCTGCCTGTGTCTGTCCTGTCCACTCCTGGGCAGGGACAGCATGCCCCAAATTAGCTATGGGGTTTTTTTAAGGGCACGCATCTTGTGGGGTTCAATCCACCCAACTGCTCTGAACTGTTTCAGGACTTAAAGGCCCGGATTACATTAACTGCCACACCCGTCAACGTGATTAAAAAGCAGAGCAGCTAAATAATAAAAAAGGAAGTTTCATTTCCCTTCATCTGCTTTCCTGTTCTCATTTCTCCTTCCTCCCCCTCCAGTTCCCCATGCTCTCCTTAGCCCTTTGACCTTACTGCTGCCTTCCTTCCCTTCTGTTCCCATCAGCCTCCTGCCTTTCCATAGCTGCTCTTACACCTGAAAAATTCTTCTTCTTATCTGCTAGAGGCTTTCCTTGTTCTCCTTTAAATCCTTTTTTAAAACCTTCATCTTCAGTTGGAGAAATAACTTTCATTTTTCATTAACAATTTCTTTAACATTTCTTGACTGCTATGTTCTTTTCACATTTATAGACTAGGTCTTGCAGACATTTACAAAGTACCTGTTAAGTTAAAT
The DNA here is from genome assembly GCA_013390045.1 of Picathartes gymnocephalus. Classification (NCBI taxonomy): domain Eukaryota; kingdom Metazoa; phylum Chordata; class Aves; order Passeriformes; family Picathartidae; genus Picathartes; species Picathartes gymnocephalus. The sequence continues at coordinate 53,561 of WEKY01002664.1, forward strand.
TGAGAACATTCAGTTACAAGTTTGGAGGACTGGATTGTTCATTGGAAAGATTTTTGAAATGGAAATATTTCTCACTGTAAAACTCAATGTTCATTTATGGATCTATATACATTTTTAATAAACTTTTGTGACCTCAAAGGAGCAGTGGAACATTCACTAACTTCTGCTTTTAACGTTTATTCCTTGGGTCAAGACGTGGAACATGTTATCACGGATTTTTAAATGTGCTGAGCAAACTTAATATTGACAATATGACTTTATACCCAGAATCATGAAAGGACAAGTACAAGCTATACCTTTTAATCTGGGTGACCTTAATGGTTTTGTTTTACAGTATTGATTTTTATTTCAGGAACCTCAAGCATTGGGACTGCCTGAGTACATAAAGATTGTAGAAGTTGGGCCAAGGGATGGATTACAAAATGAAAAGGTAACTTTTCTCTTTCTGTTTTTGTGTGTGGTTTGACATGGATGTTAGTGTTATTTTCATTGTGTAGAACATGTACATCCTGCTAATTATGTTTCTTCCATTTTGTGCTATTAAATATATCTATTTTTGTATTGATAACTTTTCTTTATATTAGAATGAAAGTGTATTCCTATTTATCCAGCTTTTAAATCATGTAATTTCTTTTATACTTGGCTAACTAGCCTTTCTGTTACTCAGCATTTCTTTTCACTGGAATTTGTCTTGTCAGTCAATAATATTCTGTTGTGACATAATTGGTATACACTATGAAACGCTGGCTATCTTTGTAACTTGTGTTTCTGCTTCAAGTGTTAATGTAGAAGGAATAATAAAATAGGTTTTATCACGCTTCCTGCTAAAGGGACACAGGAGAAAAATATTGCTCTTTTGATAGCATTATTTGCCTGAAGGGTGGTAGGGAAGCATGGAAGAAGATTGAAAGAGCTTATAGGGTACATGTATCAAAACAGTCATCTATTTCCTCAGACAGGAGGATAAGCTCATATATATCATTGTTACTGATACCAGAGATGTTAGTGGTATTAACAGAATAGAGTTACTCTGCCTCAGCTGTGGAACTTTTTTCCTCACATTTTTCACTGGTTGCACTGTTAGTATTTCCTTTGTCACTTGCTAGTTTGGTGTTTGGTTAATAACAAATAATGAGGCCAGATCTGTAACCAGTTACACAAAAGTGCTTTCTTTTGTGATGGACAGAAAATGGAAGTAAGATCTTGTGTACTGCCTAGTACCTTCCTTATACCTTCCTTTTACTTCCTACTGTCAGGAAACAGTAGAGTTATGGTAAAATGCCTAAGTGTAGTTCATTATTTAAAAAAAAAAAAAAGTATTGATTATGTACAGGGAACATTTTGCTTACAAAAGTTTCTTATGTGTGAAATACTTTGCTAAAGTATGTCTCCATGTCTATAGGTGATAGTCCCAACCGATATAAAAATTGAGTTAATCAACCAGCTTTCCAAAACAGGCCTGCCTGCAATAGAAGTGACCAGTTTTGTTTCCTCCAAATGGGTGCCTCAGGTATGTAAAATCATCTCCATTCAGAACTATTTCAATTTAAATGCCATTCCATTTATTTATGTAACATTCAGTTGTAACTAAAGATTTGGGATGGTGACATATAATTAATATAATTTAATGATGTTTCCACTTCTTTTCTACTCTTCTAAAACTAGCAGTCATTGATGTAAAAAAGAAAAGTATTATACGTTATTTTCTTTTTCTCTAAATGAAATGTAATTTTCCACGTTTGGAAATGTGTTTGGAAGATCTAAATTTGGGACTTCTGTGTATGTAGTAGTAGTTAGGCACATTACTTATTTTGGAGTTCTAACACTCTATCAGCAACTACAGTTAAATTTTGATGAGTCATAATAATTTGCTTATTATTTTTCCAGAATTAATTTTTACATTTGGTAGAATTCAGCAGAAAACCTAGCCTTTCTGGAACTGGCAGCAAAACTGCACTGGCATTAGAGTGCCATGTTTTTTTTGAGATTTAACACTACAAATTCAGGCTTAGTCCTGAAGTTTACTATTTAGCTCCTATTTGTGCAAATTAATTACTTCCTGCAAATAAGGAAATAAGTCAATACTTGTCTATATAATTTAAACTATTTTTCAAGAAATTGCACACTTGTTTGCACAGAAGCATTTGAATACTTTGTATTTCACAAGGAATATGCAAGTTACTTACAAATTAAAACGAGAAGTTAATTAATTTGAGAAAATACTTCAGTTTAAACAATGTCTATTGCATATTATACATCTGACAAAATGTAGGTAAAGTTTGTCCATTTTAAACTGAGAATACATCCTAGGCCTGGACTGTATTCTAGGCTTTTCTCTGAGAAAAATATAGTACAGCCATGCTTACTCATGAGTTAGCAAATCAAACTGTACAGCACTCTTGAGAGACTCCTGTGCTTTATTTCAGTGTTCTCAGAGTCACCAGGGAAGAGTCTAGAAGAAGGATAGTAGGAAAGGTGAAGAGAAGAGTGGCAATGCAAAATTTCTTTGGCATCAATGCAAGGGCAATGATATCTTGTTTGTTAAAAGGAAATAGGCTAAGTTTTTCCAAGTGCCATCACACTTTGTCAGTTACTGCAACAGAGAATTATGTAATTTTTTAAACGTTAGACGAAAAAGGCTAAAGCAAAGGTGTATTTCTTCCTTTCTTGTTTAATTATTTCCTTTTCTGTGAGCCATTACGAGTACCAAATTTAGCACAGATTTGTGAGTTTAGAAGAAAAATGAGCAATTCCTTCTTATGTCAAATTCATGTCTGAATACTTTGTTTTAATGGCTTAATTTGTGTTTAAAATGTTTTTTATTTAAAAGATAAGATTGTGTTGCTTTGACAGAGAGTGCAGTCTTGACTTTATCTTTTCTTTGCTCTTTCTTTTTTTCATAGGTCATGGGAATAGAATTTACAGTTATGTTTAGATCACTCATTCACTTGTATCTGTTCTTAGTATTTTAAAATTTTTATGATTTCCCATCCACTGTTGTTTTTGGCAAAGATTTTTTTACTGAAAAATCTAAAAGAAAAAGTTCCACAGTAGCAAGGTGCCATATAAAACAGGATCACACACCTATAAAATAAACAGCCAAAAATTATAAATACCTACTGTTAGGAAGCTTATTTTTAAAGAAATTGGGAAAAGAAATATTTTATTGCAATTTAAAATCTTACAACATGCAATACGTGCAAAGATGGGATTTTACTTACAGGAGAAATAGCAATGAGACAGATTTAATACATATAATATTATTTGGATCTGGCAGGTTTATACTAGTTGAAAAAGTGTCATTTTGGTTTTCCAGTATATTTTAAGCCAGACTGTAATTGTGGAGAGAGAATTTAGTTCCAGCATTTGCCATTTAATTTATCATTTGGTGTCAGACATTCTTTTTTGCCCCGAGAAATGTAGCTACTCCTTATATTAAATTAAGGAATGAAAAATTGTTCTTAAAAAACTAAGGGGTTAACATAGGGTTTTTTTGTGAGGTTATCAGACCAATTTCATTCACACAGAAGCAAATACAAAAAGTTTTGTGCTATCACTTATTTACTGATAAATGATTGGCTATAAAACACCTTTTGTACTATATAGCCACTTCCTTATAGATACATATTGGGCTTACATTTGAAGAGGAATACATAGATTTTTCTGATAACGCTTAATCCGTTCATTTTCATAGAAGGAAGCCAGTGACAGGAAGATTCCAGGTTACCAGTAGTACTCTTAGTTAATAATATGGTATAATTTAATACCATGTATTTAGAATTGTGGTACTGAATAGCTATCAATAAGGTATCTGCTGAAAGTAAGGAGTAATGAAAGCTCTGTAGTTCATACATCTTTTCACATGCTACTTCTCAAAATACTTCTCACCAGTGTGGAAAGAAACAGAAATCCAATTTAATAGTGTTTGCTTGAGAGATTTGCTTTTATGAGAGCTCATTTAAAATGTACTGGCTTTTTTGGTTTTTTTTTTGGTTTTTTTTTAACTCAGGATCTTTAAGACATAAAATTAGAGGGATATGTTTTATTAATTGTATTATTTTCAGGCGTGCACACCATTGAAAAATATTTCCTTTCAACCTACTTCTTTTAAGAAAAGTGCCTGTCTAAATAATCTGCCTTTTATTAAATGGATACGTGTTTCATTCATCGTGATTACTACAGGGAGTATATTTAATCTTGAATATGTGAGAAAAATGTAAGAGTAAGTTAAAAAAGCAGATTTTCTTTTGTGAGGGGAGACTAAGGAAAACAAGTGCTCTGATTTTTGCTATAATAAAGAAGTATTTTCTACTTTAGAATTAAGCTACTGAATATATTAAAACATTACACTATGCGGACAACTGGATTTTGCTTAATTTTTAAGAATAGACATGTTTAGTCTTTTCAAATGTTCTGATTACAGTGTTGAGTAATTCAAGTTCAGTTATGCTTAACTTTGTGAAATTGCATTTTTCAGAGTGCTGAAGTTTTCAAGATTTTTATGTTTTTTGAATCTGTTATTCTGCTAATTCCACCTATTAAGTCCAGTGAAGCAAAGTTAAAGTTGCTGTAACACTTCATGAACAGCATGATCATAAGACTGCAACTTACGCAATTGACTGCATAAGTCAATTTATGATTCAAATTCTATTTTTACAGATACACACAAAGGAACATTATAGAAGTCTTAGCCCCAGCTCTATATTTACAGATCTAAAAAGATTACAACACAAATAGTTAAAAATTAAGAAATTAAAAAAGAGCATTTGTACAAAATCAGTTTAACCCTTTTGTTGTTAGAATTTTTGTATGAACTGTAAAAGTAAGGAAGGCAAAACCACAGTCTAAGCCAATTTCTGTTTAGCTATGTAAAATCAGAAAATAATTGCTGATCAATAAAAATTATTTCTATATTTTAGATGGCAGATCACAAAGAAGTAATGAGGAGCATTGAGCGGCGTCCTGGCGTCCAGTATCCTGTTCTCACACCTAATCTTCAAGGTTTTCATTCTGCTGTAAGTGCCTTCATAGGTGTTGTCCACATTTACCTCTTTTATGTTTCAGCCACTTTCAGTTCAGTACCAGAAACTGGCTATTTAATGTTAGAAATAAGGTATAGTTTTTTTCACTGAAAACTATCAATTTTCTTTATGAAAAATGGGGAAATTCACAGGGTGATTTTAAGCTCATATTTTAATGGAGGCGTTGACCAGAACCTTCGTAAGTTCCTTTAAATGATGTTTGTATATAAAGGGCAAGACAGTTCTTTCTCTTTGACTTGTTGGCCCTAGAAAAGTTTCTGAAGAATGTCTAGGCGGAAAATACTGAAGAAGGATGAGGAAAGACTCATTTAAGTGAAAAAGCTTTATAGCAATTCTGAATTTCATTTTGGTTAGGTTCAAAAGTTTAAATTGTTTCAGTTCTTCCAAAATAGTCAAAATTATAGACTTGAAGTGTGTAAAAGAAAATGGAGCAGTTCAGTCTTCTTAAAATAGACACATTGTTAGTCAAATCTTTACTTTTTTGTTTGGGTTTTTGTT
>WEKY01002667.1:0-16628 GCA_013390045.1 Picathartes gymnocephalus
TTCTGTGATTCTGTGAAATATTAGGAGATTATTCTTCCCTTGACATACATCCGTGTGCTGTTTCCACTAGTGGAAATGTAGCAGGAATCCTGTGTTTTTCAGAAGTACTAAGTTCTGTACCGTTTTTTCCCCTGTCTGAAAGTTGCTTTATTGCTACCCAGCCACAATTATAGTTGCCTAAAGTCCCCCGAAACAGTACAGAGGGAAACGTGGAATCCCTTGCAGCATGAGGCAAAGAGGGGCAGAAAATGGTAAGTTTGAAACAGTTATAAAAGAAGTGTTTGTCTAGAACTCATTTCAATACTGAGAAGATAAACTTTTAACGAAAATAAGAAAGTTACAAAAAAGAAAGACACTAAAATACGGCAAAGAGCACTGTGGTTTTATTGTTTTCTTTTCCAGTATTTGCTGCATGTTTCTTTATGTTATAAAACCAGCAGAACTGATCAATCATTAGGGAAATATGAAATTAATAAATCCTCACAGATGTAGTTCTTTGACCCAATACCAAGGCAATACAATAGATTACATCTCATATTTGTGTGCTTCTCCTCCCCTCCAACATTCAGTGTTTTCTCTCTCTCCTTGAACAGGACTCCTAACACATTTCATCATCACATTAAACATACAAAACCCATAAAAGACAACTCCATCAGCAACTCTCACTCTCTTCCTGGTAGGTCTTGCCAAGATAAATAATCCACAGCATGGGAAACCCAAAAGGGATTTCCCACAGCAAGAATATTCTGACCATTGCTTTCCCTCCCCTCAGGTTTTGAATTGAAAATGCAAGAAGTCTCAAACATGATGTAATAACTTTAGAAAGTAACCAAAACCAATGGTTTTTTGTATGAAAGCACAGATCAGTGCAGTAGGAAAGCCTCAAGCACAAGAACATCAGCCCCCAATAAAATTATTCAAGGGACTAGAAATTCAGTAAGAATTTCTTAGAAAGGGATCAGATTCTTCCAGAACAGCAAAAACTCTCCTCTGGATGAGCACCCAGTACTCATGCTGAACTGCTGTGGGTTTCTTTCTTTCCTTTTTAATGGAGTGAGGTCATCCTGCTTTCACTGCCCCTCTGTTTTGGCAAATCATTATCACCCATTCTGACAGATGCAGGAACTCAACAAAATGAGAACTGTGTCTACCTATTTTTTCTATACATTCCCAGTTATAGTGGCACAGCCTTCACTTGGAAAAGTAAGAATCATCTTTTTGTGAATTCCAGACTGGGGATTTTGAAGTTGCCTAAAAATGAGATCCTTCAAACAGAAAAAAACAAAAAAAACCAAAAACAAAACAAAACAAAAAAAAAAAAAAAAACCCAGAAAAAAAGTATTTATCAGTGTTAACACTCTTTTTGTTATTTTCAAAATAACTTGACTTTACTATTGTCAAGCCAAGAAAGAAAAACCTTTCACTACAGGGAATCAGGATTGGAATACATGTATTCGCTCTGTGCAGGGACCCCTGATCAATAGAGTGTTTGAAATGTTAAAAGGAATATGGAAGAGCAAATTTATATGTTGATTTCAATTTACGTTTATCTAATCTCAGACCTGAATGAAAGCTTGGCTTATGTAGGAACTGGGGAGAAACAACATCCACCAGGCAGGGAGAAGGAAGGAAGAAAGGACTACGTGGATACTCCTTACAATTCAGACAAAGAGTCCAGAAAATGGTACTGCCTGCAATTTGCTGAAATATACATCATTCCCTCCTCCCTTTGAAATAATTTTGCTACTAAGAGAATGGTTTTTGATCAAGTATTTGACACATTTTTCAGGGAACACACAATTGTAACCTTTTTTCACAGGGCATGAATAAGAAAACCATGCACATATGTCAAGATGTATCCTTTTACTGAGGTTTCAGAGTGGGGAAAAAAACCCACAGGCTAAATTTTCTCTATTGATAATTTACTGTCCCTTCTCCTTCCCAAGAATTCACTTCAGTAACAAATACAGCTACCTTTGTCTGTTAAAATTTTATGAAAACATTTAAAAAACATCTGCAATTAAAGGCTTCATGGACTCCAATTTGCAAACGGAACTTGCATACACATTTGTTCGAGAATCTGGAGAAGACACAGAAGTGTTACTTCAGCATCACTCCAAGAAATTGTATATTCTTGAGAAAGAACAAAACACTGCATATGTGTGTGCTGAATGAATTAGATTTAGCTTTGACACACAATCTCGCCAAATTTCAGAGTTCTCTGGCCACTTCCCAGAGGATCATGAACCCCACCTCCTCCACCACTGGGGACAAAACGCCCATGAAATGGCTTCCATACAAGCTATGGGTCACAGTTCAGAAAGTATTTGAAAAGGAGCAATCAAGAGCAGTCATAATTTAAATTAATGTATTTTTCTTTCCATTACCTGTCCCAGTCCATGCACACTGACAATCACTAAGAAGTAAACCAAAGCCAGTGCCTAAATCCTTTTCCCATGACACTTGTAGAAAGTAGGTTGCTTCTGGATCAGAAACTGGATGAATTCTGTTCAAAGTCTTCTCCATCTTCCCAACACCTGTTTAAAAAGCAAGATAATGTTATTAAAACCACTGGGGTGCTTAACAGCTTTACGTAACTACCTTGGGGGTTGTCTGTGTGGGCAATATACAAATACAAGCATGCTTGTAATTTTATTCTACTTTCCTCCCCAAATTCAGTTGGTCAGACAACTGGTGATACTTGCAAAAAGGAAACTGGATTACAATAAGTAAGGTTTCAGTGCCAACAATTAAATGTATTTGAACAGTCTTAAATTAAGAAACTGTCAGGAATCTGGGGGACAGGAAATTACTACACACAAGCTCTTCCCCACAGCTCTGTTTTTAACTCACTGTCTGATATCACCCAAAGTACAGAACATTTAACATAATTCAAAATAATCAATATTCATCTGGAAGACTGCCACGTAAAAGCTGCTACTAAGCTTCACAGCAAAGCAGAGGGTGAAGCAAATGCCAGCAACCCAAAGGAAATATTTTAAGCACTGGATTTTGCAGAGAACAAAATATATGACACTACAGTGCATTTTTTTACTCTGTGGCAAAGCAACTTGGTAACCTGTGCTTGACCTAAGACCTTCTCAAGAATCCCACGTATTTATACACAGCCAAAGTGAAGTGACTGAGAAAAGGCTACATGTTCACTCACAGACTAAAAATAGCGTGTAAAAGGAGGAAAAACCCAGATGAGGCATTTAAACTACATGCACTGATTACAGTGATGCTTGGGTAGGGATTAAATGCTCTATCAAGGTTTCCATCTAAAGGGCAGCAGTAAATAATCATGGCCAGGATCAGCCCAGGCCCTGAGGGGACTCTGTTCTCCAAGCAAGAATAGCAGGAAGCTCTTCCTTTGCTCCAGGACATTGAGAAACAAATCTAGATACAGATGTAACTACCTTGGCTTCCCCAAAAATTGGCATTTTCAGGTTAGGAGGAGCAGTTTTGACTGCAGTTGACTGAACTGTGCCTGACCCTTGCTCAGCTCTGCACCCAACATTTCAAAATGCCTCTCCCTTGCCCAGACAAGTGCATAGCATTCAAAAGCAGCAAAATATATGAATTTAAGAGCTGGTTTTCAAGCATAAAGCTTTAGTATTTACATCCCTAAACCACCATTGCATTTGCTATTACAGATGACATAGTCCACTTTTCTATTCCCTGAAAATGCAACAGAAAACAAAAAGTTATCCAAAAATAAATTGAAAAATTAATCTGAGTCAAAAAAAATTTTTTTCTGTTTCCATCATTAACCAGCTGGCCATTTCAGAAAATCTACAGCGTGTCTGTGCACCTGTAAGGAAGAACAAAGAAATTAAATATTTGATGGGGGCACAGCTGGAACAATGCCTTTGCAATTAGTGACTCCAGAAATAAAGGTATTTTAAAGATCTGTAGGGCACTAACTGCCTGGACATGGGTCAGTAATGAGCACGGGGCAGGAAACACTAGCATTGCATGCTCAAGCACACACACAATGCACTCTCCCTTGCCTGCCAAATTCCCTTTTGCTTCTTGTTAATTATGGAAAACTACAGTCTCTCCTGAAATATTTTCATAGAAGTCCTCCTCTGAAAGATGATGCTTTTAAAAATATTTCAGTTAAAGACTATAAAACAGTAGCAGACAGACAGCGCACAGGGTACTGATGCATGCATGTATCGTTCAACAGGAAGATTTTGCTTGTTTTATGAGATTTTTATCACAAACTAGTGCAGCATTCAGTGAAAAACATCTGCACTAGAAGCTTTCTTATCAACCCAGACTGTTTATAACAAAAAAAACAAAGCAAGAGAATTAGATTTTCTATTTATATAATGATAAAGGGAATGAAGTGTCAGGCAGTCCTCAGTCAGAAAACGTGAGTTCAAGAGTAGCAGAGGAAAGAAGCCTGTTTATTTATTTAAAGATGCACTAACAAGGTCTCTGAGGCCTGAGACTAAATTCATTTGATACAGTGATACTGGTTTCCCATGCACATATCAGTATTCACTCCAGTAGTGATGTGGCACAGCTGAAAATGAAGGTTCTGTCTAGACAACGCTTTTTGTACACCTGTGGTAAAACACAGCCTTGACAGAATGAGGAGATACTACCAAGAATAACGTCCTGAACTTCAAAACAAATGCAAAATACATTATTATTACAAAATGCAAAATACATCCTTTCCATGCTGTAGTGTGCATATCTGAAAAAAAGCCTTTTCCAAAAGAGCATAAAATGAAGATACTTTTTCTCCCAGCTTTCATCTCCTCCACTGTGCTCACTGACCTTTTGAAAGGAGTATATTACTTATTACTCCATGTTCAGAAGCTGCCTCTCTAACCAGAGCTCAGCCAGACTCCATCTCCAAGCACTCAGCTGTTCCAACCCATCAGCAAAAGCTCAAGGACTCCTGGCTGTATACAATGCCTATTATATACTTCTCTTCAACAGGAGGTAAAAAAACCTCCTTCAGGAAAATTAGTCTGACCTACACATCACCTAAAAACATCACTGCAAACAGTAATATTGTACCTTACTGGTTTTTTTGTAACAAAACAATTACAACAAGAACAAAAGAAAAATCCAAATCCCTTTTCCCCTTATCCTTTTTATGTCCTGAGAACACAACTCTGTCACAGGGTTTAGTGTAGTGTTCAGTAAATGGATAAACCACACACAGCGCAAGCATGAATACAGCAAAAGAATTCCCTACTTATTTAGCAACTAGTAATTACCACTAAAGAAATTAAAAATACAGACAATAAATGAGGCCATAATCCTCATTCATTCACTATAAGGTGACTGCATGCATTTCATTCACTCTAAAGGCAAATCTTAATAACAGATGTACAGCACTGTATTTCCAAAACAACATGTATTGGTGTGTACTTCAACAGCTGAAATAAAACACTCTTCTCATAACAAACCTGCTCCAATGCACCCACCTGCTCACTAAATTCATCGCCCCATCAGCTTCCAGCGTGTCAAGCCTATGTGACCCTTCACAGATCAAATATATCCACCAGGTCGAAATTTTATTATGAAAGAAAGACACAAACACAAAGGAGAGGTGAAACCTCAAGAGTTATTTTCACTTTCACATCCTTGGAGTGGAAGGGTAGGAACAGTGTTAATGCTCAGAAAGGTTAAAACAGCCCCCTGAATTTTTGGACTGTCACTATTTAACAGTCCAGCTGTCGGTGAAGCTTGCTGAAACAAAGTAAAATAAAATAATTGTGTAAAAGGGGACTGTATTTTTAGTGCTGCCCAAATTACTGGGATCAGCCTCTCATTATGACAGCCTAAAAAGCCCCTCTGAGTCCATCAGACCAGAGAAGCACCCTCAAGTGCCATTCAGCAACCCAGCCCCTGTGGTCTCTTCCCATTCACCACCTCGCTGAAATGCGAGCACTCGGTTCTTTCCCTCCTTGTCCTGGTTGTGACAAAGCAAAGCTGCAGAGGAGCTTTGGGACTGCGGCCGCAGAAAGGCAGTGTTTCATCCCTGGGGGGCACAGGGGCTCACACACACCAGCACCTGTCCACGCCAGGGCCCCGGGGCCAGCCTGCAGGTGGGGACAGCCGAGTCCCACCCCAAGTGTGTAAATCAGAGGCTTTATTGAGGCCTTTGAACAGTCAGGGATTGAGCTGTTTATCTTTAGCACTTTGTGCCCGTGGTCTTTGGCTGCTGTGGTGGCCATTAGGCAATGTTTCCCTCTGAGGAGGAATCAGCTGTTGGCTGATGCCTCTGCCCTCGGAACAAACAGCGCACACAGGGCCTTCTGAATGAACAACACACTCTTAAAATGGGCCCACAAAGAATTTTATATGTTGTTTTGGATAGCACCAGGCATAGACCAAAAGCCAAATCTTCCAGGCTGCTCCAACACAGCATCATTGATAATATTTTGAACTTCATCGCTTCATTTTTTTTCCCTCCATGCAGACTAATGGCTTTTCTTTTCTTTTTTTTTCCCTTTTTCCCAAATTGTTTGGGCTGCAGGTGTTCCAAACCTCAGCAGCTATGCTTGGAAGGCTACTTAGAGACCAGAAAGAGCTACTATGTCTTCGAAATGGAGCAATTAACTTAAGTGCTTTCTTGTTGAGGAAAAATTGGAGCAATCTACAGGGACTTCAGAATAGAAGACCACACACTGCTATTAAAGTCTACAGTTTGGTTCCTTCTGACACTGCCCAAACTACAGATCATAACCTAATAATCAGAAGAAAGTTAATAGTTAACTCATAATCACAGAACAGGTACTACTCAGGAGATGCTACGTAAGTGGGTAATTGGAGATTTAAGCCAGTCAAGAAAAGCTCAAGATTGCTTTTAAAGATTAAAACTAGCTATTACCACATTTTCTAACAGAAGGAAATAAGATAATGCCTATATTTATGCATATTTCCAGTGATATATCTCATACAAATTGATATTCTCTCGTGTTAATTTAAAATTCCATTAACTCCAATACTTCAGGAGTAAGAATATTAAAATACCTGACAAAAACCTCAACTCTCACTCCATTAGTCTTAAAACTACTACTGATCCAATAGGAACTTCCTCTTTTCTCATTCCTTTTTGGAAGAACATGAAGACAAACAACACAGCATCTTTCCTGTCCCATCTCATAATAATCCTCCCACTCTTCTGGCCCCACAATACTTGTTTGACATTGAAGAATGATTCAATAATAACCTTCATCTGCAACTTACAGATAAACCTGCAAGCGAAAGAAGTGAAAAGATTAGAAAGAGCTTTGTTCCCTAATGCAATTTAGAAGGCTAAAGCATTTTTGTATTACATGCATCCTAAATTACATTTAGTTGCTCTTTTGTTTAACTTTGCTGTGTGTTAAAAGCAAAAGGGCTGCAATTTTGTCAGCAATGCCACTTTGTCTCGCAGATAAAAGAAAAGAAACAAAAATTGGCACGTGGATATGGAGAAGAGACTGAATGGCTTTCTGACGTTGTGCAGAGGGGTTAGAGGGCCATTTAAAAAATTCAGTGCTCCATGGCAACATTTGATCAGGAGATCATGGGCCCAACTGCGGAGTCAGGGCTCACATGGCTCACATTTGCACTGCTGCCTTCCCACTGCTCCGCGGCAGCCACAGAAGGATTGGAAACATGCACATGCCTTTTGTGCAATTGCATCCCCTCTTTCCCCCTCCGCCAAAAAAAAAAGAAACCCCAAACCAAAAAAACCCGAAACAAATTAGTCCTGAGCTTGTCAGGCTCCATGGGACAATAGGATATGGAAGATTTGCAACAGAAGATCTGGAATCCACGATAAGAAACAACCCTTGTCAGACTTATTTACTACAGTCACCAGCTGAAAAATGAGGAGAAACAGAAGGAAGCAGACAGTCAACAACCTTTATAGTAGGAATCTTACTAACAAGCCTTGATCTTAATTGCAGCCTGGAGGCAAAGCCCACCCTGGTGTCTTTCATCCCCTTGAAGTCTCGGGCCTAACCCACTACCCACTGCAGGCATCCAGCCTTGCCAAGCTCACTTACAACAATCTACATTAAGCTATAATAAGGTTAAAAAAAAGGCCTTCAGTGTATTAAAATAAACACCAAAGTAGGCAATTATGCTAGTATATACTAGCAAGTAAGGGAGTATGCAGACACATTTATAAAAGGGGCAAACCCTTCTTACTCACCCTTTTTGTAACAATTCTTCCCAAAACTAACAGTCACGCTGTCAAATCCTCCCTTTCCAAAATGCAGAGATAAGCCAGGTTACACTAACTGAACATTATAAACCTGCAAAAAAAAAGAATAAAGTCACACAGCTGACATGTTTCCTGATGAAAAAGTGAATTTTAGTAGTGAAGTTACTAAAAAAGTGGGTATGGAAGGGAGCAAAGATCAAAGGCAACAACCAGCCCAGCCTGCAGAGGATAGATCTGGGATGAAAAGTCAGCAGGCGTGTCTCAGAGACCCAGACTCCCTTTCTCTGCTGCTTCTGGAAGATGCAAGTCCCAACAAATACTTTATAACTCTAATTTGGCAGCAGGACACCCTGGCTTTCCAAGGTCCTAACAAAGCGAGTGGCACTGTGACTTCGCTTGAAAACCACAGCATATTTATTAAGAAAAATAATTTGCTTCATCCCAAAAAAAGTTTTTAAAAAATAACACACATTCTAAATATATATCATTTTTCACATAATTTCCCTCAAACGACAGCACTACAACTGCTGTATGTCTTGCAGATAAAAAACAGAAAAAGGAAGTTGTGCCAGACACAACCTTTGAGCCCAACATATACAGTCAGTAAGAACAAAGATTTGGAAATTCCATGTCTCTCAGTCCTATTTTTAAAAGCATCTCTGCAGTTTTCAGTACCTTAGTATCATCCATTTGAGGATGGTAAAGTTGAGGAAATTTTCAGGGGAGGAAAAAAAAAAGAAAAAGCAGCATGTTTTAATCACCCTTCGTCCATCCAAAAATACCCCAATACATATGTCTTTTTGATGTATATTTAGATAACATTGTAGTCTGGCTGAGGTATCATCTGTTTTCCAAAACACTGCTTTCTTTAGGACTAAATATTATCAGGATATTCAACACAAATCTGTCGCACAGATTTCCTTTGTTTTCCAGTTTTTAGTCCCCACACAGACCTATTACAATTCCATTCAGTCTGATGTGTTTCTCTAAATGTCTGACTTAACATCACTGAGCAATGGAGTCCACTAAAGTCTGCCTTATATTTTTCTTTTTTTTTCTTTTTTTTCTTCTTCCTTTTTATTTTTAAATTTTAAAGTCAAATAAATTCAGCCCTGCTGAATCCACAACAGATCCACAGGCAAGAGCACCCAGTCTAAAACAAAGATAAATGAAACAAAGAAATCAGTGTCAGGTAGATATGGATGGATGTAATTCTGTACATAGAGTTTTGAAAAATTGAGCCCAGGAATCTGGAAAAACAAGTTTCACCAAATGCTGCCACTTCAGTGGGACACGGGCAGATATAAATACGAAAGCTTACATATCCTTCTCTCCTCCCACCTCTACAACCAAGACTTTTCAAAGAGATGGATTATTTTAATTTCCCATCCCTGTCAAATTAATAATAAAAAATAGGCCTAGGCTCCAAATTGTTTTATCCTACTAAACAGTTTCCTCAGGCATTTTCTTTGAAGAAAATTCCTGCATTACCCGTCTTCACTTAACCAAAGTTTTACTATGTTTTTTCTTTCCATCTGCTATTTATCTATGAGAAAATGCAACACTAAACTCCCCAAAAACAAAGAGTTCACACGGCTTAAATTTATTAATTCAAAAACTGTAATTCATTTTGCTTCACCTGACCCCCACACAAAAATAATGCACAAGACATTCACAAGGAACTGCGACACTCGCTTTCAGTGCACTCAAATTTCAATTTTGCAGCTTTTTATCCAGCTATGTTTATTACTTGGCATTGAACATTAATTACTCTGCTGATGGATTAGGCTGAGTTTGAAGATAAGGCAAAAAGACACTGAGATACTGAGCACCAATGTCAGCTGTTTCCACACATGGGCACGGGTTCAGCATGGGTTTAGCTCAGGCTTTGTGATAATCCACATCTCACAAACCAAAGCAGGGCAGAAGCACCAGTCCCTGTCCTGACATGTGCCAGTATTTCAGCAAGGACGGGGCTCAGGACACAAATCCCACCACCTCACCAAGCTCTGAGCAAACAAGCAGATCTGTTCTAAAAAAAAAAAAATAACCGAAAAAATAGATAAAATAATTAAGGACACAGTTCCACCAGAAATTTAGAGGCCACTCACTCTACACTGTCAGCCAGTACTGACAAATCTGCTGGTTTGTGCTCAGTCAGCACCATGTCTACAGTGTTTAGAGAAGAAAAAGGGCACAAAGAGCTTCACAGGAGTCACTTTTAACATCACAACTTTTGGACATGAAAAAAAAAAATAAAGCCTCTCAAGACTCATCAGCTCACTGCTTTTCTAAGTAACTTTCACAACTCTTTCACTCTTTATTCGATTTTGTTTTGTTTTGTTGGGTTTTTTTTTGTTGTTGTTTTTACTATGGACTAGGCAAAAAATAAACCAGAACAACAAAACCCTACTCAAAAATTTAAGCCTTACCCAAGACACTTGATGCCAAGCAGGGGGTCTACTCCAGAAAAACAGCTTTTCAATATTAGTGTTCCTTTACAGATCCTAAAGAATGCTTGCACTGGAGTGAAAAGCAGTCTGCGTCTGAGATGAGGGCACAGCGGGGGCACAACAGTGCAAAAATGCCACTGGGACTTGAGTTGAGAGGGCAATTAAGCACTCATTAGTAAAACACGGCACGAAAGTGCTTTGACACTGCACCAGTCAGACACAAGTCTGAGACCTTAAAACGCAAATTACAATAAAACAGAGATGTGAAGCACCACAGAGGTCTCAGGGTGCCCTGTTAAGGATGTAAATTTTTGCTTTCCTAGGTAAGTTAATGATGCTATAAAAAATCAGGTGTGGGGCACAGAAACAGCACAGAAGGGATAAATATTTTAAGAACAAGTCTCTTTATTTTGGGGGGCATTTCACCTTCGTTTTTCTGCTTCCCAACTGCAGTACCTGAAACACAACAGTGAGCAAACACAATGGCCCTGAAATGGCATGCAGGTACATGAGCATAAAAATCCAGCCTCTGAGCACAGGAATCACCTCTCCAGAGCTCCAACAACCTGTTCCAGTGCAGTTTTAGATAAAGAACCTGCCACTGCAGTTTCCTCTCTTTCAGTGCTACAAATACCTTTAACATGTTTTGCACTCCCAAAAGTATCAAACTCAAAACATGAACATCAAATTAAGACCATATACTAAAAAATTCCACCTCTACATCTTTACTTAAAGAAAACAAAAAAAAAAATCTGGTTTTAGGATAGTCAAGGTTAGTAAAACAAATCCCTGTAGCAGACAAAGGTAAATAAATTATAAGGCACATTTTTCATCTATAGACTTCTCTGACCAAGGCACAGGGGGAAAAAAACCCTTCTAATATCACCTTCAGGAGATCACAAAACATTACTCAACCAGGTGTATTTCCAAGATACACAAGAATGCTTCAGCTAGTTCCCTGCCTCTTGTTTCCTAAAACAATTATCCTCCGTGTCAGCTTTCACACAAATTAACATTTCTGCCCCATCGCCTGATCTGTGGCTGCTGCGTGCTGGACTCTGAAAATTAAGGTTCATTTTCTCAGCTGGAGTAATTTAATATAAGCCTCCACAACAGAGTCTGATGCTTCCCTGCTTGGCTCAGCCTGCACAAATCTCCGCCCAGGATTTTGTGAGGTTTCACCCCAAGCCTGACACAGCTGACAGCGTTTGGAAAGCCCCAGGCTCTCTCTTTCCTGTCCAGCTTCTGTGCTGAAAAGGGTGGCCTCTAAGACCCCTTTGTAGATCTGTAAACAAACAATCCCTTTCATAATCATTTGGATCATTTATAAGAAAAAAAAAAACCCAAAAAAAAACCCAACAACAACAAACCCAAACCAACAAATGCAGCCTGTGATAGGATATATAGCCTCACTCTTCCTCTGGTTGCATTAATTTTTCTGTCCCAGGATAGCAGGCAATTTGGCTGATGTTTAGATCAAGGGCACAAAAGTTCTCAGTCTCTGCACTCTTAAAAGTCACATCAGATCAGTCTCCCCTTTTTTTTCTATTTATTCTACAATCTGTGCTCTAGCTGTCTGCTCTGCTGGAGGACAACCCTTCCCAGAAAAGCCATCTAATAGTCTGCAGAGCAGATGCAGAAATATTCCAGTGCTTTTCCAAGCTTTGAAAATTTGGACAATTTAATCAAAAAATATTTTGTGAAATCACCAGTACACCTTAGAAAGCAGTAGCACCTCAGGCCCTTGCTCAAGGCACACACTTAATGATTTTTTTTTTTTTTCAACTTGGAACTTTCCTGTAAGACATGTTCTTTTGTGTTGATCAGATTTGACTGTGTCAGATTAGCAAACAACACTAATTTGTTTAGTAATTATCTCCTGAATATCGCCTTAGCTTGTGTCAACATGACACCATACATAATTCAGTGAGTCTTTTGTACCTTGACATATCTTGGACAGCAGTCCTTACCATTACATTCTCTGATACTATGTTCTATGAATAATCTTCAAATTCACAGAAGGTTTTTTGCCACCTTTCCCTTTTTTCCAGCTCATATACAGAGACAAAGGATGTGGGGAAGGCTAAGATCCACAAAGACACTGATTACAAAGAGCAGGAGGTGAAGGCCATTGTTTCCTAACCCAGTAGAGGGACACAGCTCAAGTCAGGGATGCACCTAGAAAAAATACTCATTTTGGTGGAAAAATAAATCATTTCAAGAACCACTTAATATTATTTTACAGCAGCTGTCTAAACTGGATCCTTCGTTATTTAGTGATGTTGGTTCAGAATTAACGCATATGATTTTATGCATTCCCCACAACATCAGCTAGCACTACAGTACATTTCTGCCAAATGTAACAGTGAAGAAATCACAGCTGCATCCTACTAACCTTGAAGAAGCAGATAACGGTTTTGAGTCCTTGAAAAACTCACCCTCAGCTCTGGGTGGTTCCACTTACTCAAGGACGTGTGCTGCTTTTTCATCTGGGGCTCCTGAGCTCTAACATAACCCCTGAAAAACATTCTCCACCTGCTGCTAAGCCCTAGGTGACAAGAGCTGGGGATTAAAATTTCTCATCCTCAAGTAGCACTGCAAGATAATGAGGACATCAGAAACAGGCATTGAGACAAAACAGCAAGTGACACTGCCAGGCCCACGGCACACCCACAAGCACGCAGCACAAATATTTGCTGTACTGCTTTAACGAAGCCAACGTGCAGCGTAGAAAGCCATCTTGAATTATCTCATCCATACTGAAATGGACAGGTTTTGGTCAAAACAGAGCATTGTAAGATATCCAGTGCTGTTGCACACCAGCAGCAGGGATTGTCTGTGATAGGAGAGGCACTGAGGTCACCTGTGCCAGGCATAGCATCACTATTTCTACAGCAAGGCCATCACACCTTTGTTGCAGTGTATAAAGCACACCTTGAGTGTTTTTACAATGTGGAGTACTTTGCTAAGTGGTGCAGTACCCTTTGCATCAGCCCATCAGTTGTATAGACATGAAATCTGCCACAAAAAGCAGAAATTTTAAGGTGCAGGTATCCCACCTGCTGTAGGAACGCTCCCCACCACACATCATCCTGTGAAGTAAATATCTATTAAATGTATGGTTAAAATATCACGCTAAAGCACCCCTGCTATGCAGAATGAGGTCCATTCCTGCTCAGAATAGCAGCAAACTCCAAGCATTTCACAGCTATTGTGGTCTATCCTACTACAGTGACTATCATGTGCACTTCTGGTAGGTGACAGGCGGAGGCAGAAAACAGAGAGAAAGAGAAGCGAAACCTAAATGCAGATAGATGGGGGGTTGTTTTTTGCTTGTTTGTTTTGTTGGGTTTTTTTTCCTCCTTCAAAACAGTGTTAGCAAACAAAATACCACGCTCTAGTTACCGCTGTCAGCGCACAGAACACCACCCGCCCATGACAGGTTTGCCTGCAAAATGCACACCCCTCATGTTCCACCACCTCCTTGTTCCAGACAGAGAGAAGAGAAAATCTGTAGCTGTAGCAAAAATGCAGGTAAGTTTTCAGGCATTCATGCCTGTGTTTGAAGATACTGGGAGCAACAGATATGGGTACCACGTAGAAGCCAAAGAAGAGCAGTATCAGCTTTTTGCCAGTCACTCAAACCAGCATTTCTCAAAACAAAAACAAAAAACCCAACTGATTGCATTTCTATTTTATTTGCAAATGTTATTTCCACCTTATATACGCACATGGATTTGTTAAACATAGAAACTTACTTATATAGATGTACCTGTCATGTCAGTCACCCACCGGTGACATTTTTAAAACCATTTCCTCCAAACCCCTTCTTCCTCATTAAAGGTAAAAAACACAGGAGATAAAAAACAAGCCTTCAACATGCAGTTGTCATTGTTTTGTGGTAATTCTTCCTGCATCTGCAAACACCCTAGAAGTTAAAACTTTTTTACCTTTCATTTTCGACACACATTCCTTGGTGTGCTCTACTGCTCAACACCGTGTAAGCCTTTCACCACTAAAATATTTCTTAACACCAGGAAACACAGACAAGACCATGAACTCTCCTCTGAAGAGACCTAAGAGCAACAAAAAACCCAGTATTCATCCTAAGTTTTTATTTAAATATCTGAATATTGCTATATAGACAGTTGTTAAAACTTATTTTTTTTATTTTCACCAGACAAGAGTGCCTACCCAGCCCATTCCTGTAGACAACACCAACCAAGCTGTCCCAGCTCCTTGGAGCTGATTTTCCATGACAAGATATTAATTAGGAGGAAAAAGAATACAAAGGAAACTGGAACAACACCATCTGAAAGCTGATGATTCCAGTCAGTATCCCATGTCTATCACAGATGTATCCCAGATGACATTTCCAGGCTAGGTGCACTAATCTTTTACATTATGTCACCAAGGCTCCCACAAAAGCTATAAACAGCATTTTTCCCACAACAGCAAATTATTCGCCTGAAATCATTTTAATTCAGCAGATGATGAGTAAAAATTTCCCTTGGAATAGCGGAGACTGTTGGAAAATTCACTTGAAAATTATATGTCTAGGGTGAATAAAGAGCCTTTTTTGCAAACATCTGCAATGGGTTTCAGGTGGGAGCTCACCAGAAACTACCAAAGTAGAAAAAAATTTAATAAATGTATCATAAACGGCATGCTTGCAAACAAAACTACACTAGAGGAAGCTAGATGACCACCTGAAAGCAGGCTTGGCCATGGTGGGAACAAGGACTGACAGCTGGAGTCTTCTTGGATGTTACAAAAAATTTTTCAATTTAACTTAATAATTCACACTGAACATTCAAAAGTGAGTCCGAAACAACCCAGATTTCTCTCTCTGTCTCAGACGTACATAAAAGAAGTTCAAAAACATTACTGCCTTTTAAGTCTTTGGTCCTGTTGACCATCAGAGACTGTGCTGCTCTGTGAATATACTGACAACTTATTTCTCTTTACAAACACATTTTAACGTGACATCATTCAAACACTTAAAAGTGAAGTTATCCTTGGTAATAAGGCCATTTTAGAATTGTCTTTATGCATTCAATTATTTTTTTTAAAATCCAAAACCTTGACACGTGATGGAAAGAATCCAATCCAGCGAATGTAATTCAGTAACAGGAACATGTTGTGAGAAAATGAGCACACAGCAAGATGCTGATTACCTGTCAGACAGATGGATAAATCTGCAACTGAATGAAGCTTTAGAGGCACTAGATTTAAACAATCTAGAGAAAAAAAATCAGAATAAATCCGGAATCAACACAACCAAGCCCCAGCCTCCCACAGCAGCTGCACAAAGTATATCAAATGTTACCCTGAAAATGCCATTTTAGAGTGGAAAAAACTGTCCCACACTCAGCAGATGAGCATGAATTTGGTGGCGAAATACAGAGAATGACAGAGACCCCAAAACCAAGCCATCAGCTTGGGAAGGGGTGATGCTTTTAAAACCATGTTTGTAAGGAAGAACAGGTTCCTCATCAAACTTCAGGTGTTTGTTATGACAGCAACATTCAGGCACCTAAACACAAAGTCATCACTGTGAACTTCTTTCACAGAACTCACTTTACTGAGCTTTCACAGCATCAAAGGTAATTCCTTAAAAAAAAAAATCCTCGTGGAGGAAAAAAAAAGTTGGAAATTCTTGGGCAGGCGCAGCTACAGAAAAGATGATGAAAAGTTCTAAAAGGGGAAAACATAGCGCTGGAGCCAATATACAACAGACCAGGGGAAGACAGCCTGGATTTTCCCTATACAACAACAGAAGTAACAGTAAGAGGACCCTAATTAAGTGACAGCCTCATTAAGGCGTTCTTTATGTTACTGAGGCCTCAGTAGCCAGTGGCTCACGCCCGCAGGGACAGGAGGGTAAGGCAACACCCTCACACCTCCCAGGCACCCCTGGAAGCCAAATAACAACAAACAACCGAAACAAAACAACCAAAATCACACCGAAAGAACTACTTCTTTTTTTT
>WEKY01002667.1:19626-60354 GCA_013390045.1 Picathartes gymnocephalus
AAAAAAAAAAAATAATATATATATACACACACACATAAGCCGACTTTTACCTGTCTTTTCCTTTATGTGAAAGCAGAAATTGTGGGATTTTTTTTTTCCCTCTCTACTGCCAATGGATAGGAAAAAAACTCACCCTTCTGACTTAAAGCAAAACCCTCACTTTTAACTTAAAGCAGCTATGGAAGCCAGTAGAAGCTTCTCAATGGAATCCAAACTTCCTGGAGATGGACGGGGTGCACCAGGGATGCACAGCTCCCTCATTTATTTAGGAGCAGAATACATATTGTTGGCTGACTTCCACAAATCAGTTTATCCTGCTAGCTTTTGGAATTTTAACATCTGAAAGCTCAACAGAATTTTTCCTAGTGGGCTTGAAAAGTTTGCCACGTGTATGGATGGAAAGGGGGAAGAAGCCAAAGGTAATATTAAAGTTAATGACGAGGCTTTCACCTCCTGAAGGGTGGTCTTCACTTTACTTCACAGCAAAAATGTGAAGTTACACTCAGACAAAATTTGGTGACAGAGAAAATTTAGGAAACTTGACAAAAACGGCTTCTTCTCCATCACCCTGTGGCTGGGGCTGATCCTGGCCCCACGTTACTACGCAAAAATTGATTTGGGAACTTTCCACAAGGACAAACATCTCTGTCACAGTCTTTGTTGCTCTCTTAGTGTGGTGTTTAGAGAAGGAAGGGGAATTGCTCATAGAGCCAATTGTAAAAACATTCATTAGTAAATATTATTTCAAACCAAGCTGTCAGATATAAACATACCAGAACCAAAGACACTGCTCTGAAGAAAGAGCTTTCAGGAGTCTTCAAGTACAAAGTTTTGTGTTTGTCTCATTCAAAATTACAAGAAGGAATCAATCCTGATTCAGATTTGCTAACAGCTTTGTTTTTATCATGACCGTATCAGGCCCATAGGTTTAAAAATGTCTCCTGGATCATCTTACAGTCCTAAAGTGCCTTTGTATTGTGAATTTATTTCGCTTGAGGGGTTCAGATGCTTCTATCATCTTAGAGGACAGTGTGAAAATACATTGTCAATGTTTTATTTCTCTGATTATTGAACTCAGGAAATTATTCTGTCTATGTAAGATGGTCTCTTTCTGGAAGAGTAAGATGCAAGGAGTCTACTTTAAAAGATTTACCCAGAATGATACTGGTGGTGAGAAACCATTTTTTTGCTGAGTGCCATAAAAAAGTGAATGTCACAATTTAATTTTTTGGTTGCCTGCCACATTAGACACCACACGCATTCATTGTAGCAGCTGCAGTATTGAATGTGTTTTTCTGCTCATGCACTGGGCTGGGCATTCAAACTCAACAAAAGTTTCTGATTTTCAGCCTTGTTACTGTGGAAACAAGGTGGGAACAGCTGTAAAAATATTACCTGTCTTCCAGATGCTAAATATTCAAACCATGCACCTGAACCTCTGCCAAACAAGAGACTTGCAGAGGTGCTATGGACCTGCCCAGGGCCATGGGATGTGACAGACTGAGCAGAATCTGTCATTATTTCTTGACTAAGTATATTTTTTCCTGATACTTTTTCTTCATGTTTGAAAGAGATGGTTTGACTGTTAATGAACAACAAAAAAAAAAAATTGGTAAATAGTATACATACAACATTTACAGTTCTGTTTTGTAGTTCTTAGGTAAATTAAAGCATATCTTCCTTTTGGAGAACTTAGACTTTTTCCCATGTCCATGTTCACATTCTGGTAGCACCTTCTGTTACAAACTCCTGATTTTTGCATGCTGCTTTTATTACAGTAAGGAGATCACCTGATTCAAAATGTGCTCTAGTATGACTCTTACCTCTTCCATTCACACACAGAGATTTTACTGGTTTTTCAGTTTTGATAGCAAATTTGTGGTGACCTAAACAGTGTAATGTGCAACTTTAGAAGGGAGAGTTACTTGCAAAAAAAAAAAAAAAAGGATCATTTAAAATATTCCTTTTACCTAATAAGGGAAGACAGCAGAGGAAAAATACATCTGTAAAATCTAAAACTTTATTATCTACAGAGAAGACCTGGACGAGAAGGTATTACAAACTTTTACTGATATAACCCACCGTAATTCTGTTTCTTTAGTAAATATGTGGACCTGCACACCTTTGTGTTACAGTGACCCTAGTAAAAGACTTTGATAGTCACTTTGTTTTTTATAGTAAGATATTGTGTTGAAATTCTGTGTCTGCTAGCTGCTTGCAGCAAAACTTTTGTTTTCAAACTAGACATAGAGGCAAAGAAGAAGGAATTCAAGCAGGTGTGAAATTTCAGCATCATCCCCTTGAGGTGTCTTTTCACTGCTGGTCTGTGGATTTGAATTACAGTAAAATCCTAAATATGTTGAAGTCAAGTAAGCTTTTTATAGGCGAGGGCAATATGTGTCCATATGTTTAATTAATTGTTTAATTGTTTGAGGAGATTGGTTATGTTCTAAATAGACACATTAGTCTTAAGTCGGCTGGAAAGCATACATTGTAGTTGTACTTGCCATTTAAACTTGACAATGTGCTTCTCCACAAATGACTAGGGAAAAAATTCCCTATTTCTCTAGTCAAGCCTTATCTTACATTTTATGAGTGCAAAAATACATGTTTGAGACAGAGATCTGAATGAATGTTAAATATTGTACTTAAATTATTTGGAAACTAAGTACTGAGGAGAACATGCTGTAAACCCAGAGTAAAAAAAACGAATTTATGCTGGAACAACTGCAGCTGGCTGGTATTTGGATACTTACTAACACGGCTTGCTTAGTTTTGTTGTCTAGTTTTGCCAGTAATTGTTTCGAACTTCACTGATTTGCACTTTTTGTAATTTTTTGTGTAGTGCTAATTAGCATGCCTCTTTTACATATGCTTTTCTTCCATTTGTTTTGATCAGATTGCATTTGGCAGCAGTGGAAAAAATAATTATTTTTTTAATAGATCAGAAAATACTATTAGATGCATGTTTTAATTAGTTTTTAGCAATTGCTTTGGGTTTTGGGTTGGGAGTAGTACTACATGATTTATATCCTATTATTTTTTTCAATATTATATTCCTAAAAATTTGAATTTTACTGATGAAATAAGAATTACAGGGCCTAATGAAAGCCCTAGATAATAAGCATTTTCTCTTTCAGCTTTGTAAGGACCTCTTCATTAAACTTTCATAGCTTGATTTAACTTTTCTGTGATGAAATTTTTTATCAACTCTTGCTTAACAGAAGTTTAACTGCAGTGTGTAAGCTCTTGCTCATATTTCAGTATGAGAAAGGCAGCTGAACGATTGGATATCCATATTTGTTTCTTTGGCTCCAAAAACCATAATCATCCATCAATTTTATTAGATTGGGGAGGAAAAGAAAATAAAACCTTTCTAGGAAGACTGAATATTCTGCAGAGTATTACACAAAGGAAGTTATACTTTCTTTAAAATATTCCAGATATTTATCTGTTTGCCCACGTAAGTTGGTTATTATAATAGTAACCACAGGGCAGAGTTTTGCAACTTGCTGGCACTACAATGGCCTCTGCTTTTATAGCACAAATGGATGAAATCATCATGGTCACGCTGCAATCAGAGATAAAATAATCATTTTGCAAATACTTAACATCTTAGGGAAGGTTAAGCTTTGGTTTCAGTGCTAAGTCTGCTGAGATAAACTCAGAGAGCTTTTGTGTTAGGCTTTCTACCGACCCAGGAGGACAACAGCACAGGATTCGTGTTCTTCACCTGCACATTTTGTTCCCCCTGGAACTATGATACCAAGTGGTTTATTTTAAACAAAAGTATATGAGGCAAGGGGAATGTCAGGAGGTCCTTTATGACATGGAGAGTTCCATCCAAACCTAGGGTGTGATTTAATACAGTGCTACCCAAGGGTTGCATCAGCAAGTGGGTTTGTGAGTGTGGTGCTGCCTGCAAGGACAGGGAACAAAACCAGGTCAGAAGCAGAGAATTTTGGGGTAATGGAGTGAATGAAAACTGCAGAGGTGGATAAGGTACAGTGTCTTCTCTGTGACTGTTGCTGTCAGTGCAGGAAAATGTTTAGAATTAGTGCATTCATTATGGTGATTTCTGCACACTGAATTAAATATTCTTGTGAAGTGCAAGAGCTGTTGATAACCAGAACTCTGAGCTGTTGCTTTTTTTTCTTTTCCTTCTGCCCAAGTGTAGTAAATTTAATGCTGAGGGACAGCACTGTCTAATGAGGTTAATAGGAGCTGTGGAATTGTTGTGGTGATTCCCTGTCACAGCCACATAGGTATCTTTTAACTTTCAATCAACACTTACTAAAGTACATTAAACTTCAGTTTATAGTCAGATGGGAGTATAGTCAGAGATCCCTAGCTGTACCACTTAATTTCCAACTACTGTATATTCCCATGAGTATTTATTTTAATACAAGCTACTGCTGTTAATCCCAACAAAATAAAACTTTCAGGAGTATTAATTCTTTATGGTTTATTATATGGAGTTTTTACTGAGATACATTATGATCAGAAAATAATATTGAGGCTTTTTTAAAGGCCTGGTTTGGGGAAGGATTTAAAACAGCCTTTGGGCACGTAGCTCTCAAGAGCTGAAGTCCATGGTCTTAAATTTCCAAAGACTTTGGGAAAAACTTGGCGCTTGCAAGTTCAGGTGAATACAATACCTCATTAGTGCTGCAGGTGTTGTGATGGAGGCAGCACACAGGAGGAGGAGGCACGAGGGGAGTGACACAACATGGAGCAACTGAGATGTTCTCACTGTGTCAGAAATACACCTAATGCAGGTGTACAAAATTTCAGCCCGTGAAATTTAAGCTTGCACTGTCTAAATCCAGAATAAAGTGCCAATGCTGCTTCTTTCTGGCGTTGCAGCATGAGGCTTAGGAAGTTCTCATTTCATCCTTGTGGGGACACAGTCTAAGAGACAACTTCAGATTCTCCGTGTGCTGAGGTCTGTGTAGTGGGAATGAGGCTCACAGGACCTACCTTAAGCTAGTCAACACTAGTCAAAAATTGCAGTTAATACGTTTGGGTCAGAGGAACCCAATCTAAACAAATGAATAGCAACGCATCTACGTTGTCCAAGTAGCTTTGTATGTGAATGCATTGTCTTTTAAAAGGATTCTGAACAATGTATAACTCTTGCAGCAGCTTTTAATTACATCACTTGAAGCAGCCAGATGTAGGTTGCTGCTTTCTGTGGATTCAGCTGGGCCATGAGAATTACTTCAGATGTGAAGAGTGAAGCTGTCTAATTGAGGAATAAATTCTCATTTCCAGTTCGAAATAGTAAGCAAATTTTGGAATGCTCACATCTGTCCTTTCAAAGTGGCTGTGCAGATAAAAGTGTCATTCAGAGCACGTTTCAGTGGAAGGGCAGATGTGATTACAGCAATGCGTATCTGGGCAAACACGTGAAGACCCCAACAAAGAACAATTATATACGATTATATACTGCCCCAGTTGATTGACTGATAGCACATTTCACGAGTATACATTTACAGCCCCTGCTTAAGAGAGGAAGCAAATGTGCCCTTGTGCCGTTTTGCAGCATTGGAGTGCCCGGTGCCGCCTCGGGAAGCAGCTGCAGGAATTCCTGGGAACGAGTGTCTGGCAGGCACAGGGCTGTGAGCTGTCAGAGCAGCTGCCTGTCCCGCAGGACTGATCGAATTAATCAGTTGATAGGCAGTATCTGGCTCTGCTGAGACGCAGCCAGTCCTGGACCTGGCCCCGCCGCCTTCCTAGACCCGCAGGAGCCAGTGGGAATTGAGACTTCCCTGCTTTCTGGAGCTGGCAGAACCTTCTGCCCAGCACAAAGGCTCCGGAGGCTGCTGCTGGCGATGGCAGCGTATTGTCCTTTGTGGAAGGATCTGTCCATTATTGAGGACATGTTGGGCCAGAAGGGGTGGCTAGCTGAGCTGAAATGCTAAATTAAATATGATTTAGCAAGGGCTGTGGCACGGGAGAAAACCAGGCAGCCTCATGTTTGGGACAGGAGGGGTGACTTTGGGTGTGGGATCACTGCTCCATCATCACAGAAAAGATGGGTTTTCAGGATGCTGAAGGGTGCAGAGTCAGAGCATCTCTGTGATGATATTTCGTAACAGAGTGGCCTGTTGGACGTCATTAAGTTAGACACTGAAATTACTTCAGACAGCTAACCCTGCCTAAAGCATGTATTCAGATAGGCAGCTCTATGCATATTCTGAAGTTCATATAGTTCATGGAGACCTCTAAATTAGCTAAAGTTTTCTGTTTTGTTTGGCTGTTGTTGATTTTGAGGGGTTTTGGTCACAAGGTTTTTGATCTCAGTATCAGAACACTTGTGTGTGTTCCAATGGCTTTCCTTGCACTTAGAGCTGCTTCTCATTCTCTCCTAATTTCCTGTTAGTGCCATGCTGAACTAGAATATTGTGATTTTCTTTTACAAGTCTCCTTAGCTAGATAGAGAAACTTGCTTATCAAAGCTTCAAAATGTTATAATTTTGTGACATAGGAAGAAAGCACATGTACATCAACAGAGGTGTGCCTCAGGCTGTGTGGAAATGAAGGCTCTGATGTGCACTAAAATATGCCTGGAGAAGGAAATGTCAATGTAATATCCCTTGCTAAGTGCTAAATATTTACCTTTAATTAAGTACTGCTACTCAGCCAGCTGGGTTGAGCACTATGAACACAGGAGACAAAAGTTCATCAGAATTCCAGAAGAGTGAATTTATTGTATTTGCTTTGACCCTTTTTTTTTTTNTTTCCTTTTTTTTTTTTTTTTTTTTTTTTTTTTTTTTTTTTTTTTTTTTTGAGCTTGCACTAAATTGGATTTGCAAATGAGGGTAGCAGAGGGAAGGTAAAATAAAGCTTTTTGAAGTAAGCAAGTGCCTCTTATACCACCTGGTGCTGTTATGCTGACCAAAATGTCACTTGAGACACTTAAGAGAAACCCCAAAACCATAAAAAGAAAGGTTAGAAAAGAAGTTTATGGGATGCACTTACTGCCTGTTACTGATACTTCAGAGTTTAGTAAATTGCCAAATATTGCAGCAGTTTCTCAAGAATTGTCTCTTCTTACTGCCACTAGGCTGATCAGTGTTTGCTATCAAACAATAGAACTTTACTTGTCGGTCCTAAGGCAATTTTCATCAATTTTTTCAGGATTTACCATATAATGAACACTTTTGAAAGTGTATTTACAATAAGGATGTTTTCGAATTTAAAATCAGAACATTATTTGAAAATAAAAGTAATCAGTTATCATGGTTTAGGTACGCTTAGCTGTATATATTTCTGCAAATCTGTTGAATTTAGCTGAATGTAGCCTTTAAAAAGTGGTATATTAATAAACCTCCTGCACATTTTGTGTTATTTTCTGTCTTGTCTATTGCTGGTTTACTTGCCAATCAGTCTTCACCTCCACCTTCACTACTACCACTGTATTCCATTGATGGAAAGGTTTTCTGGCTCTTGGCTGTTGTAGGTTTTATTTTTGGTGTTGTCTAAAGTGTCAGCCATTTTTTCCACCTAGTGAGAGAAGTTCTTCACTGCAGAGATGTAATTTTTTTGTCTTCCTGATTTTCTTCCATAGTCTGCCATCTTCAACTTCCAGAGTCTACTGACTGTGATCCTGCTGCTCATATGTACCTGTGCCTACATCAGATCCTTGGCTCCCAGCTTACTGGACAAAAATAAAACCGGGTATGTGGCCTGATCATCTCAAACATCCACAAGCTGTGTGGTTTCAGCTGCAGCCTTTCAGCATCTCCTGATGAAGTGCACGATAATGTGGATCCTGCTTTGAAAATTTTCTCTCTTCAAAGATAAAAATCTTGATTTTGTACCTAACAATAGAGTGCAGTAAGCTATTGGCAAGCACTTAGTTGCAATTTTATTGAAAGAATTCATTAGCTCACTAACCTTGCTAATACTGCATTATTAATCTTCTGGATTTGTAGCTTCATTGTTAGATGCTTATTAGAGATTGTTTTATTTCTGTCTCTCATTTCTCTTTCTGCTACATGTAGCTATTGTTACAATGATTTATTTTCGATTCCTAGGGTGGGTAAAAAACCAGCAGAAACTGGCTTTTTGTTTGTTTTCAAGATAGGTGTTTTGGAGATACAAGTTTGAAACACAGCTTTAGCAATAATCAGTAACTAAAGGAAAACTAAGAATAATTTTTAAAATAAGCAACACAATCTTCTTATGTGGTCTGTTTAAATCATGGTTTTGTATTCTCTAAGGTAAAGGAATTGCCATAAGAGTTTTTGAAAGCTTCTGCAAACCTAACTTCTTTTAAATTTAATCATACGGATGCTAGCTGTGATCATCAGAACTTTGACTTAAATGTGGTGAGTTTAGAGTAACCATTGGGCAGCTTTGACACAGAAACCTGGGGCTGTCCATAGAACTTCAGTAATGCTGTCACCTAAGGTTAGTGCAACGGAGATGATATTTGTAGAAGCAGGAGGTAATTCTAGGTGGAGAAACAGACAGGCTTTTGGATGCTGGGTGTTTGATTTCTCCACTTTTTCCATTAGGTCATTTCCTGTTAAATAAAATGTTCTTCCGTAAGTGTCTTCCATCACCTTTGCAGTTAAATTCAGAAGTGTCCAGTTCTAAATAGACTCTTGTGACCAAGCACCCTGAGTGTTTGTCTTCTGAAAACCTTTGTTATAATTAACCTTTGGAGTTGCTGTTTTATTATCCAGGTTTTTTAATTTTAGCAGTGTAAGATACCCAAAGTACACCAGCTTTTTTTTCTTAATTTGGAGTTCTAACATGAGAATACTTGTGTCCTTTTATATGAGGCCATGAAATTGCCACTGACATGAGAGGTTTCTTTTGATGGAAGTAAAGATGGAAGAAAGGATGACTTCATGAGGGAGTGGGGGGATGAGGGGAGTTTGGGTGTCTGCTGGTGGAAGATAACACAATAGTCAATGAGGTATACACACAGTAAGAAATAAGAATGTTTATTTTACTGATTAAATTTTTAGTGCTGTTCTTGGCAAGGAGTATTTCCTTTAATCTGGAGCTACTCTGTTTACTTTTGAGGCAAATCTGTCTGGAGTACAATAGAACTCTCTTCATAAAATGTTTTCAAAGGGTGCTGACACTGTGGAGGAGTTGGGCGTTTGATGTGTAGGTTTGTATTTATGTAGATGTAGGACATAGCATTTTCTTTTTTATATATATTTGTAGACTACTTTGTACTGGAGAATAAAACCTTGGCCTGGAAGCAATGAAATTTGTTTCCTGTATGGTAGATGTTTACATGGAGCTCATATGGTGCTAAACCCCTGTTCCTCTCTTCTAACATACTCCGTGCTCCAATGGAAATGTCTGGACATACGGGATAAAACAAGTTCTAGTGATATTTCAGTTTACCACAGGGATGCTTTACCTCATCATTCCTGCTCCAAATTAAAGGCATAAAAAAGAAGCAATAAAATACTAAGTGACAGAGAGGGGGAATGTTGATAGTTATTCACTGTATTTCTAAGTAAGTGGTAACTTTGCTGAGGATTTAGGTCGGTGATAATAAGTGAAGAAACATATTTTCTCCTGGTTAAGAGACAGCGTTGCAAAGTGATGTCGCCCATCCTCATAACCCCGTATTTCCTCCCCTTCACTTCTGCCAAAGTGTGTCTTTTCCCACCAAGCCAAACAAAACCTTAAACCTTCATTTTCCCTGAGTGTTTCCATGTGCAGCAGTGTTAGAGGCTGGGAAAGCAAGTGGAGACTTACTGTTTCATGCTAACTAGAGGAGAATGTGCACCGCAACATAATTCTCTCCTCCCTGCTAACCAGAAAGATGTGTTAGCTCATGTGCAGCAGAGATCCCCTTTGATTTTCCGTCAGCATTGCCGTGGGGATGTCTCACACTCCCTCCTGCAGTGGCACAGGGCTTGTCCTGGTGAACACATGGCATTTTGCAGCACACACAGCCTTAGCAGTCCTTGCCTAAGGCTCCACCAACTCCTCCTCAGCTTAAGAGGTTCCATTTATTTGGATTATTTCTTCTCCAGATAACCACCACCGCTTTTCACAATGAGTGCTTTTAGCATTTACCACTGAGAGCCAGGAATATGCAGCAGGTCGTGCAAATTTGGCTGCCAAGAAGCAGCCGGGATCCCAGCCAGACCCACACCTTCACCTGCGTCCAAACAAGGATGGAGCAGAACATGAAGGACAGGGAAGGAATAGTGCAGTTAGACTGAGGAGGAATTATTTTGGAGCAGAGTCACTCAAGGCAGCATCACTTCTGTAATAAGCAGTTTTGACTTGAAGAAGTGCGTGTTGTGGAGCTGGGATGAGCACTAATGGAAATACCAGGAGAGCAGGAGGTCTGCACAGGCTTTTCCTGCAGTGGGAGCTCCCCAGTTCTTCCAGAGGATTTTTTATAGATACTCAGAAGGTCTAGAATTCAATCTGCTTCTACTCAGCAGCACATTATGTGGGCAAACAGAGGTACCGAGATGTTTCAGTAGCACAAAAGCCTCTTAAAAGCTTCTGGTGTCATCAGAGGAAGGATGGTCAGTTCTCATGTCAGTGCCTTCAGGTTCATAAATTGTTAATTGCAGTTGTTAAGGGCAGCTGGTGAAACCCATCCTCTGTTTTGTACCTGCCACATCAGGTAGGAAAATTTCACCAAGGCTGCTCTGTTGGGCAATGTGCAGTAATGGCTTCACCTTAGTCAAGAAGTCTCCGAGAAGACAAAAAAATACCTTTGCTGAGATTGTGAGGCCAATTCAACAGACTTATTGGCTGCCTGAAAGGGTTAATACTCTTTTTCCCATGCAAGATTCTTCAAAAGTGTATGAACAGAATGGTGTTTTATTTCTTTTAGCTCCTGGGCAAGCTTTTGAGAGATGGCAACATGAGAAGCAGGGCTGTGGAAGTTTGCCTGTTCATTTTGTGGCATACAATCTGTAAATTCTAGCTTTACAGAGAGTGAGCAACAGTTTTGAGAACCTGAGGTGCTATCAATGCAGCACTTCAGGGCTGTGTGTTTTGCTCTATAAGATTTACACATGAATGCTTTTCTACCTGCATGCATCTTCAAAAAGTGCATAGATGTCTTCAGGTTACTTTATTGTATGACCTCTTAGCCTGAAAAAGTGTGGTGGTCCATATGCAGGGATTATTCTGCTTGTGGAGCTACATAAAAGCAGAAAAAAAAGAGCTTTGGCTGTACAGAAATACAGTCAAACCCAAATATGTATGTGTATGTGTATATATATATTTTTTGCTTGAGGGAAGAAGTAAAATCTAAAGCACAGATGAAAATGCCTGCTTTCTAAGAATGGAATACAGTTCATGATGAATTGGTCAGCAAGGGGTACATAAGTCAAAAAGCATTTCACTTTGAGTTTGAACACCTCACTAATTTGTTGCCTCACTTGGTTCCTCACCTGCCCAACACTGAATCTTTGTCTCAGAAATAGAGGAGGCTGCTAAATGGAAAGAGAGATGCTGAAGTAAACCAAAACCATGAAAGAGGACATAAAACAGAAGTAGCAGAGAAATTGCGTGATACGTTGACTGCTCAAGTATGCAGGAGCAAGTGGCCCAAACCTACCTGTCTGCATTTAAACGTGTTAGAAGTAAGCCACTCTCAGAGCCCAGGAAAGGGCAAAGACAGACAATCAGACCTTTGTGGGTGTGAGTTCAGAACATTATTTGTGGGGTTGTACTTACTACCTGCTTGATGGCAGTTCTCTAAGTACTTCCCCACTAGTGTTCTGTGCAATAATGTGAAGGAAATCTTCCTGCAGGCAAGCTTTGAACGGCTGATATCTGTCATCTTAATACAGGATGCTTCAGTATTGTTCCCTTTGTCTTCCTCAGATCCTAAAGCAGTCCCTGCTCCTCTGCAGCAGTCAATAGGAGATTATTTTAGTCACACAGAGAAATTGCAGGTTTGTGACATCCCTCTGGGTGTTCACTGAGTTGAATCCTGTTTTTCTCCTTTGCTGTTTCACTTGTGAGAAGTAACATCCTGGGCAAGCAGCACAGGAGAGACATGAGCAGGGAAAACCTAGGCAAAGGAAAAAGAAAGGACCAGAAGAATTGGGAAGATTTTTTTCTTCACATAATTTTCTGTCTGGGATACTTTATTGGAGATAAATGCAGGATTCTGATGAAATGTTTAGATGTGGAACACAGAATGAGTTAAACGCATCTTTGCATGTGAAAAAATCTCTGCTAGACTTAGAATTTTGCCACTTGTGTAGTTCATAGCCTGTACCCTTATGTGCAGGTATCCGCTGTTTTCTGGTGCCCAGAAGAGAGTCAGGTTAACAAATTACTGTCAATTCAGATTGTTTTAACATAAAGAAAATCAGTTGACTTGGATGTATTAAACCAAGAGCCTAATGAATTTATTTTATCTTTACAGACTGTTGGGGATATTCTGGAAATGCGCCAGGATTGGTAATTCTTTTTTTTCTTTCAAAATTCTTAAGATCAGCCCTATTTCTAGCATAATTTATTAGGATGATGTTACCATGTAGCAGTGAAAACCATACGCATCCTTTGTCTTCAAAATGCACGTTTTAACCTCCCTGAAATAAGGGGGCAGGATATTGCTTTCTTAAATTAGCATCATGGAAATCCTGCATCTTCTCATATCAGTTCACGTATCTGGTCTTATATTTTCGAAAGTCTTTTGCCACATGAAATAATAAGGGTGTATTTCTAACATGCCTAGAAATCAACGATTTCTTATGAACTGCAGTCTGTTTGAAATTGCAATGGAGTGTTGAAAAGAAGCCAGATATTTACCTTATAGTAATAAAACAACATGGAGTTCATAATGCATTAAGGTTCTGTTTAAGCACTAATGTGGTTTTTTTCCACTCCTTTCTTTACTTAGCTTCTGTGCACTTTTGAATTACACAAAGCTGTTCGTGTCAAGTGACATCTGCACACAGGCTGATCAGCTCTCTCTGATTCTTGACATTTTCCCATAACATTGGTTATATATTTGTTTTAATCCTTATCCTGAATTTATTTTGATAAGGAAATTGGACTGTGCAACAGAAGTTTAGTCCTAACATGAAGGTATATCCACAGTTCAGAAAAAAAAAATTACAAAGCTGTCATCAGTGTTCAAATTGCATTGTTAGTTCAGAGCAGAAACTTCGAACTTGTAATTCTCGATCTTCCTACTTGTCATTGAACCTGAAGAAAGCCTGTATGATTCCCTTTCTGCATTCCCAGACAGAATATTTTACAGGATGTCAAAAAAGCATTGACACAAAAAATAGGGGTTTTGTGAAGACCGGTTGTTAAAATGATTGCAGATATTGTCCTATTTAGATAATAGACGTAGCAGAACCAATTTTAGTGCTGTAATTGAAAGATACTGGGAAGGAGGCAGCTGTCAGAAATGAATTTTGAGCTATACCAGTGAAAACAAACGTAAAAATTCAGTTGCATTAGGGTTTGTTCAGGGTTGAAGAGAACACCTCACCTTACCTTGCCCTTGTCATCTTCTTTGTAGTTAATTAAGTGTAAGGATATTTTTTTTTATTAGCTATGTTTCTTTTGCAACTTGCATATAGAGTGGACCACTTTGACTTTCTTTCAGACTAAGAGGTGAAAATGGGCTTTGTACATGATTCCGATCATTTTATGTGTGTTAATCACAAAGGCATGTAGAAAGTGTAGGTTTTAAAAATGAAAATGTCTGCTGGCTTCCTTTACATTTCACATCCCTGGTATGTTTAAACAACCCTTTCACATGTACATAAGATCTTAATCATGGGCAAGTGGTTACATATTTACAAAGTTGTGCAAAATAATGTTTAATCTTGCCACATGGCGATTTCTCTTTTAAGAAAATTAAGAGCAGAAAAGCATAGCCCATATGAAAATTGTAATACCCTGAACTGTAGGAGTTGGACTTCCTCAAAATTTATTTTAAACAGATGTGAAACTGCAGACATGAATTCGTTCAGTTATTTGAAGTTTAATTAAATATATGCCAGATCATGACAGCGTCTTGTAATGTCACTGGGCAGTCAGTCCCGTGAATGGGAGGAGTCACTACAAGTATTTTATTTTTCTTTTACTGTGGAAAATTTGTTCACTCTGTATTTGAAGGTCCTGCTGGTAAAAAAAAAAAAAAAAGCCTTTTTTTTGCTTTTTTTTTCCCATAAAAATTGCACAGTGCTAGACTTGGGAGCCTTGGTGGGTGTTTTCCTTTAATGTTTCTCTGAAAGCTGTGTCTCTGATAAGATGGTTTGTAAAGACAAAAGACCTCACACAGCAAGGGGAAATTGAACTTTGCTTAAAGCAGACAGCATCAGTTCTGTCCTTATGCTCCTGGATGTGTAAAAACAGGAATATTCTCACTTTAAAGGGACATTTCAGTGTTCACATTCCGTGGAAGTTCTGTAGGCTGGAAGTACCATCCACTTTTGATCTCTCCAAAGAGAATTCAGTGGAACCATGAGGAGTAAAGTTTAAGTGTAAAAACATCTTGCTAATTTTTAGAGAAAGTGATTGTGTGAGTAGGTACCACTCTGATTACCATCACTGATGTTCCCCTGGTTGTGTTACAGTTCCCCACGTAGGAATCTCTTTTTTTTCTTGATGAAAAAGAGACCTCTGTAATGTTCTGTCCTGGACCAAATGGGTGGGACTAGATCTCTCAAAATTGCTTTTTCCACCAGATAAAAGTCTATTAATGAATTAAACTTAACTTTCATCCGCAGTCTGCCCTGGGAAACTGTGACACCAATTTGAAAGAGTCAGAAAACAGAGGTATCTGTGCAGTTTCTGTGATCTGCTGACCATTTTTATCACGGAAATCTGTAGACCAGATCCTCTCCACATGCTAACAATGTTACATCTCCGTAGCAAAGCAGACAGAGACAGGCGTCTGGCCCTGTCTGGGCAGCTGTGAGCTCACAGCTCTGGCTGCTGCATGACACCCTGCACAGAAGAGTCACACTGCAGGTGACAGGTGCCATGGCCAGACAGCATCAGCTGCATGTCAGGTGTCACAGCACAGCTCCTGAGCAGCCGCAGAGGAGCAGAGCCAGCAAAAATGAGGCATCATGGGCAACTTTCCTCTGACTCTGGTACTAGGAGGTAGCAGCGACATAAAACTGCATCTCGGAAAAGGTGGTTTGTAGTAAGATGGAAGCCCTTCTGTGGGCCCTTCACAGAGACCCAGAATCACCCAGTGCCACCCCCTGCCATGGGCAGGGACACCTCCCACTGTCCCCTCCAAGCCCCAGTGTCCAACCTGGCCCTGGGCACTGCCAGGGATCCAGGGGCAGCCACAGCTTCTCGGGGCACCCTGTGCCAGGGCCTCCCCACCCTCCCAGGAAACAATTCCTTCCCAAAATCCCACCTAACCCTGCCCTCCTTCACCCTGAGGCCATTTCCCCTTATCCTGTCACTCTATGCCCTTTTTAAAGTCCCTCTCTTAAAGCAAAGAGCCTCAACTCTGTTTTTATGTAGCAAAATAACCTGTCCTGCATCTGAATGTCCCCACTCCCGTGTGTGTTCTTTGCTAATGCACAGCTGTGCTTCTGTCAGCATTTCTCCAGCTAAAAATGCAGAACATCAGTGCTGTGGCACAGTCACAGGGAGCAGGTGGGTCTGTTTAGCCATGCCTGAATTTTTGTCTGTTCTGGGTTCTCTCCCCTCCTGCCAGGTGAGAGGAAGAGCCCCTACGTGGCCGTGTGCTGTGTGGTGATGGCCTTCAGCATCCTGTTCATGCAGTAGCAGCTGGAGAGTGTCCCCGAGTACCCAACAGCAGAGCTTGTGTCAGGAAAGGATGGGAAAGCCTCACGAAGTCTCCTCTCACACAATGGATAACCTGTCTTCTGGTGGACACCCCTGCAGATGGACCACCATTGGTGATCATCACCCAGATGAGATGTGCTTGTTAATGCCAGGTCAGCACTGACACTCCTGCTGTAACTCCTGGAAGGGTGTCTGTTGTGTGTCTGAGTTTCAGGGGAGCTCTTAATTTTTGTTTCACACCATGCAGTTGAAAAGGCTTGCTGTTTTTAATTCTTTAAAATTCCTTGTCCAGTAGACCTGTTCAGTGGAACCTTAAAATGGTAAATCAGCCAGAGCAATAAGACCACCCTTTGAAGAATAAAGAGCATTTTGACTCTAGGGGATGTTTATCAAAATATTTTTAGTTCTTACTGCCTGAACAATTCCTTTCAATCTGTGAGTGATGACTCCACTCTCATCCTAAAAATACGACCTCTGACCTAAGTAAGACTCAGCTATTTGTTTCTAAACTTGTAATTTCTGAAATAATCTATCATATTTCTGTTGTTAAGATGTGAAATAAAAGCAGGGACCATAATTGTAGTGATGTCTGATTAGCTGCTGAGAAGGCACACATGGGGGATTTGAGAGAACCTGGACTGCTCTCTGTAAAATACACATATACTCATTTTCACAGGTTTAGGTTTCTCAGGTATGTTGTTTCCCAGCTTCATCCAAAATGTTGACAAAAGGATTCAAAGGGCACTGCTGCTGCTATTGCACATATGGAAAGGTTTCTGAATTAGCAAAATGAAGTTAGCTGCAGATAAGGAAGTTGCCTGTCATAATGTAAAAGTTGAAGCAACTAAATTACGCTCATCGGTAGTAAAGATTAGATTACTTTTAATGGTAGCTGCCATTAGCATTTATTTCTTAATTTTGCACACTTTCAGTAATCTAGTGTCTTCTTTAATAATGCCTGATGGGTGTGTGTTGTATCAGACAACTGTGTGACTTCATACTGACTCCATTTGGGAGAGCTGTTTGTTAGCAGTACTTGTTGTTCTGGAAAGGCTTGTGATCTGAAGGAACAAAGCTAAAAAGTAAAACACACTGAAAGGTATGTAACTGTTGTCATTCTTGTTCAAAAACCTTATTTTCATCAATCCAACTTATCCTGCAACTAGTAAAAAAAGAGATTTTGGTGTCTCACATGTATCTGTGAATCTAAATCACCATCAGAAGTACCCATCCAAAACTTTCCTAATCAGGGCTCAGGAAAAATAGATTTCCCCAATTTGGGCCAAATAAATACCACTGGTTGTGAACCAGAGCAGTGCAGAGCTGTAGGGCTGCGACCATGCTGTGCACACACAGAAGCGTGGGGCTGGGCTGATGTGGGAAGAGCAAAATCTGCTCCTGTAACTTTAAATGTGGATGCTGCTCCAAACAGGGCATCAAAGCAACCCAGGTTTGGATTTCAAAGGAACCATTCCTCTGCAAGGGGAAGGGAAATTCCTAAGGAGTCTTGGGTTTTGGCTGTCAGGTGTATACATGTTCAAAATATGCAGGGAGTCATCTGGTAACTTTTTATGTTGAGCAGTTATAGTCTAGTTATTACTTTTTTGAATAAATAATGGCATTTTTATGATATTCACACATTTCCGAGTCATCCAAGCTGTTCTAATTACCTGATGAATTCTTAATAATCTCTGAGGTTTAGCTGCAAGTAGGAATACCAGTGAAAGA
Source organism: Picathartes gymnocephalus (assembly GCA_013390045.1). Taxonomy (NCBI): domain Eukaryota; kingdom Metazoa; phylum Chordata; class Aves; order Passeriformes; family Picathartidae; genus Picathartes; species Picathartes gymnocephalus. The sequence goes on from WEKY01002667.1 coordinate 37,108, forward strand.
ACCCAATGAAATTTTTTGTTCTGGATATCTGAAAACTATTAGCATCAAGGGACTGTGTTGCCAGACCTCTTTAGGTTTTATCGTTCTTTTTTTAAGAAGCTCAGACAGGCCTTCTCCTGTTTGTTGTTATTAAAATTTTAGCATTATTTCTTGTATGGCTGTTCATCCTTTTGGCCTAAATGCAGGTGAGGGATACTTCCTAGTTGGGATTTTATTTTTTTTTTTTCCCCCCCTTAAATGATGTTTTCAGGCTATTCGTTATGTGCTAGCTGCATGGCTGCTCAACAAGACTACCTGGAAACAAGATCTTTAAACTGGCAAACTGCAGTTGTTTTGAAATTGCTGCTTCAGGCAGGTGTTTGCCTCGGGATTAGTTCTTTGGTTTTCAAGATTTTGACTTTTAAGAGATTGTTACCTCATCTCTTTTAGTAAGGTATGGAGAAAATACTGGTTTCTCAGTTTAGAATCTTAAAAGCATTTTGCTTCCTCGGCTTTCTTTTTCTCAAGCAAAAGAATTTGCACCTACATCAGGTCTGTACACCTTTCCCTGTGCAAAAGGGACAGTGATTAAATGTGATTGCAGCTGTACCTGTGCCTGCTACTGTGGAAAAGTATTTCCACATTGGGACTTCATCCTTTTTTCCTAAACAGCATCATGGATGTTGTTGATGCCCAAACATCTGAAACACAGTGTAGTGTTCTTCAAACACACAGAGTATTTCATACCCTTGCATGTATTTATTATGGATTAATGTTATATTAACTTCCATCCACATCATCAAAGCAGCGATTTAGGAAGGGTGAATTGAACAGCAGTAATTGCCATGTTGGGAAATGAGTCAAGCATGAGTAAGAGATGGGATCACTGTGAAGGTCTAATGTTCTGGAGGGACTGATAAGCAGCTGGGCAGATGTGGCTGGTGGAGGAGGAAAGACAAAGTGGAGTCCAAGGATGACAGGAAGATTTCCTGTTCTTGGAACAATGTCCCTGTTCTGTGAATGCCCTTTCTACCTCGGTAGCCACAGCAGTGAGCAGTGGAAATACGCTGTCGCCAGGAGGTGAAGCTGCACTGTGGTGGAGGGAATAAATACTCTGTTAGTGCTATGAGGCTTTTATTACTTCAGTTTGTCTCCAGTTCTGCCCCACTGGCATCAGGGGTAGATCAGGCTCACCATGATCGAGTGATTCCTTCCCCACTTCTCCCTTTCATAATTACCTTCTAGAGAAAAGAAAACAAAACCAGCGTCTTCCTAATGATTTGAAATGCTGAACTTGGTAAAACCCACCAGAAGCCAGGAAAGTGTGATCTAAACCTGCTTCTCATACTCAGGCAGTAACTGTGCATTATCCAGTCCAAACATTCCCAGCTAAGGAAGGTTTTCCAGCTGGATTTCTTTACCCCTTTCCCTTGTTTTACCTGAGCATTATTACTCATTCCAGACACGTTTGGGGAGTGTTCCAAGCATCCACTACAAGGCCCAGGTAGGTTCCACATGTATTTGATGGCACTTGGCTGCCTAGAAAAGCAGTTTTCCCTTATCTCCTGTACTGCAGTGCAGTCATGCTGGGCGTGGGAGATACATCTACATGCTGAAAAAACAGGTTTTGAGCATGAGGCCTGAATTGTTTACCTGGCTACAGTTCTTGTATTTTATAAATAGCACTTATTTTTGTGATACCTCAAGGGTACAAGGCAGAAAGTGTGGAAGAATAGTCATTCTGCAGGATCTGATAGTTGGAGGAAACCCTCCCTAGGTCCAATATGACCAGTGTCACACAGCTAAGCTGTACTCTGTGTTAAATTTTTTTACTCCCTTTCAAACCTGAAGGGCTTGCCTACCCAAAGGCACACCTGTGTTTTTCAGTCAGTCGGTACCTGACAGGATATAATCCATCTCCAGAGATTCTGCCTAAATTCTCTGAGCTGTTCCCTGCCCCACAGAGCACAGGTACTCAAGCATGACCTGTCTCTTCACAGGGTACCTTTCCCTTTGGCTGTGTGGCAGATGGAGCCCAAGCTGCTCTGATGGTACAGCAGCCAAGCTCAAGCATCAGAGAACTCAGAAATAAAATCACCTTTGGCACTGCAGCTGCCTTACCACTTCCTGCTTCACCAGTAGCTGCAGGAAGGTTGTCCAACACTTCCTTAATCTGAATTAAAAAGACCTCGAGAAGAGTGTGTTACTAAGTCATGTAACTCCCACTGGTGTGGGAGGGAGATGCCAACATTTCCTCAAGGACCTTGGTATAAATATTTCCAGGGACACAACTGCTGCTGCCAGCCCCTGGGACGTCAGTAGAGAAGATAATTACTTAATTGAGGAGTGAGGAGGCTCCTTTGTGGTGTGTCATATTTGGAACTTTCTACGAGAGCATCTCATCATCATTTCTGTTATTTAAAAGGCCTCTTTGGAAACTGTGCCATGGGAAAAGAGGTTTTGCCTCCCGCCCAGCTCTCAGTGAGTGGGAAGCAGGCAGTGCCCGTCCCCAGCTGCCACATTTCAGTAAATGGCCATGTTTGTGCAGACTGGTTCAGCTGAGGACCAACTCTCCAGTTTGTGCAGGCCAATTAGCCTCTGTCATCTGTTTTCCAAAATAATAAAAGCACATATAATCCAAACACATTGCTCTGAGCTCCCTGACACCCCCTGCATCACCTGTTTACATAAATGGAGGAGCTTATCATATCCCTCACACCACCTACCAGCACTTACCTGTGACAAACTCAGTGGTTAAAATACTGTATTTTGCCCCAAAGGAAAACAAGGAGGTTTTAAAAGAGAAAAATTACATATGGCTTCATTTATTCTAGGGAAACAAAAGGTGGGGGGCTTGTTATAAAACACAAAAGATTTGTTTTAAACTGAAGTCAAGTCAGGTCAAAATATAAAAGTACCCTTTCCAATTCTGAAATCTCCACAGCTTGTCATTCCCACATGCTAAAACTTAAATAACCTTTCAGAGCTGTAGTAGGGCTAACGAAAACTCTGACGAAATGATAGATGTATTTGGACATATAAATGTCACACCCCGTGGAATGAAGAGGAAATAAATAGTAATTTGACAGCATTGGCAAGCTGTGTTTTTGACTGTGTTGCACCACCAGCATATTTTACATGTGTATCACAGTCATGAATAAGCCAGTCCAGACACACATTCACAGAGCAGTTTTGATTTCCTATTAAACTACATGCTCATTTTCTTTCCACCACCCTCTCCAGCTAATAAAGAGCCAAGGAAACGCACTGATCCTTGTCTCCTCAGAACAAATTACTCCTAAATTCTCACAATTGATTTACAAAGACTGGTAAAACTCCAGGAGACAGGGTTAAAAAAAAAGTCCCTTCCCAGTGATAAGGCATTCTTGACATTTGAATTGTTTGTCATTTACTAAGGACATAAAACCCTGATACCAAAGATGGCACTTGAAATTATCATCATCACGGGAGACCTGCCTGGGGCTGGGGCTCCCTGCTCCAGTGGGGTTTCTCAGCACACTGAAAGAGTCAGTGAGTTCTCCCCCCAGCTCTGCCCTGCACAGAACCTTCTTTTGCCTGCCCAGGGACACGTTCTGGCATAAGTCTGATCACTTAATGACACCCCTCCTGCACAGACCAGAGGCATGGCAAAGATTTTCGTCTCTGAATTCACCATGGCTTCTGGAAGTAATAAAAATTGTTTCCTCCTCTTCTTCTCACAAAAAAGAGCAAATCCTTTGAAATCCAGCTGCATTCAGGTCATTGGTTGGTTTGACCACCTTCATATTCATAAAATCACAGACTGGTTTGGGTTGGAATGGACCTTAAATCCCATCCAGTGCCACGGGCAGGGACACCTTCCACTATCCCAGGGTGCTCCTAGCCCCATCCAGCCTGGCCTTGGACACTGCCAGGGATCCAGGGGCAGCCACAGCTTTTCTAGCCAATTTCTACTCAGCTTTTCATATGTGCACTTAAAACCATTAAATTTTTTCCTTCCCTCCACTGAAGGGTTGTCCTCCTTAATTTGTCCAGGACCAAATGCAATCACACCAGCTTTGGAAGAAAACTTCCTCCAAGCAACACTCTTGTCTCATTTGCTGGGTTTTTTTGCAGGTACAGTGTCTTAACGTGGGTCTAACAGAGCATCATCATCCTGCTCTTCATTTTAGATCCATCCATGGTATTTTGCATTCATAGAAGCTTGTTAACTGGGATATACAGGGTTGTGTTGAGCATAGTACAAGAATCTCTACAAAACTTAAGGCACAGTTCTTCTTCTGTGCCCTCTGGCATCAGATGCTCCAGTCTGGTGTCAAAATTTCCTTCCATGTCCCCATAAAAAAAAAAAAAAACAAAACTCCACAGGTAAGCCACAAAGCCTTGGGGGAGCCTGAACACTGAGAAGTTTACCCAGCCATGTCAGTCCATTTCTGCCAAGGAAGAATGCCTCCTCTCCTCGAGCAGAAGAAATACAGAATCTCATTTAAAAGGGGAGGAAGACCCAACTGGTGAAGCTCTGCTCATTGTCTCTTCCCATTTATTGTCTGTTTTGCCCCTCTGTCTTTGTGCAGCCCCTTTCTAGCACTGCAACCACAGAGATCAAGCACTCCATGCTTTTCCCACCTTTTCCCTTTTGTATATTTGAGGTGACGATCTTGCTGGCTTGCAGACTTGCAGGAGTGATTCAGTAGGTGCTCACAAGAATCGTGGCATTATGGGCTGTTTCCCTAAACCCCTCCAGACAGCTCATCTTGCATTTGGAAAACATGTTTTAAAGGAAAAACTACACCGACCGCAGAAGTGCGCCCCGCCACAAGTTTATTGTGTTTATTTAGTGTGCCTCAGTGAGGAGCTCTGGGCTGTGCACACTCACAGACCTGTCACAATAAAGCACAATATAAAACACAGAGGAGATCTCCAGTGCAGCAGTGGGAGCTCCGTCCCCTCCACTTCCATCACAGAATAATCTGCTTCTCCTGGGGAATTATTTATCAACTCCTTGCTGAGACAGCAGGCTGTGTCTTAATAGGCCCCAAACCACCACCTGCCCTTTGTCAGGCTCAAGGTTCAGACTCCAGATGGAGGAGCAGGGAAACAAAGGAGCCTTTAAAGCCCCATTTTACTACCATTGTAAGGGATTTGTGACCATGCAGTGCATGTGTCCACTGTGGTCCATGTGCTGCAAACACTGACCTGGCTTGGTCATGTTCCAGACCTCTCTAACTGTAATATTCTCCTCCTCAAGCACCTTGAACTGCTGGGGGTGGTTTTGAAATAGTTTTGTCAGTTCATAATCGAGCACAGGCTCTCACAAAATACCAAGTGAAGAACAACAGGAGGAGAAGGTGTGAGAGCAAGCAGGTAAAAAACAATGGCATGGGCTGGATTTTTGTGCTGCTCCAGTCATGGCTGAAGGGCAGAAGCAGTCCCCAGAGAGGAGGAGAACACCCAAGGCTAAGGAATTTGACGAACCCCATATCCCCCAGAGCTCACTGCCTCATTTTCCAAACCACGCAAGAGCTGCTGTGGGCTGGCGGTATGGGGGATGCTGATGATATTGGGGATGTTATGCCCCAAACCCCAAGCCTCAGGCCTTCCCAGTTTTCTTAAATTTAGATTTGTGTCTTTCACCTAAGTCCTGCCATAGCCAGGGCAGTAACCTCTGGAATGGCTGCAGAGAGTTTTTATGTCAGTAGCATCCACTAATTTTGAACATCCAGTTTGTGTGATGTGGGAGACAGTGTTTCAGAATTCTTTCAGCCCTTTGTAACATTTCATATGTTTAAAGCGAAAACTCCATAGTTTATAGCTATGCCTGAAGTCAACCAGCACTTCTGAGAGAAAAAATCAATGTTGGAAAGCGACTTTAGTGAGCACGTAAGGGAAAATTGGGTTTAGGTAACAACACCACGAAGGATAGAAAGAGAGAATTAAATCCTGTGTTTTTCCTGCAGCTGCAGTGAGCATCGTCATCCATGTTAGAATCATGGAATCCCAGAATGGTTTGGGTTGGGAGGGACTTTGAAGCCCGCCCAGTGCCACCCCTGCCATGGGCAGGGACACCTCCCACTGTCCCGGGCTGCTCCAAGCCCCAGTGTCCAACCTGGCCTTGGGCACTGCCAGGGATCCAGGGGCAGACACAGCTTCTCTGGGCACCCTGTGCCAGGGCCTGCCCACCCTCCCAGGGAACAATTTCTGCCCAAAATCCCATCCACCCTGCCCTCTGGCACTGGGAAGCCATTCCCTGTGTCCTGTCACTCCAGCCCTTGGCAATTGTCTCTCTCCATCCTTCTTTCGGCCTCCCTTCAGGCACTGGAAGTAACGTATTGATTATTCACCTCCCAGCCTCCTCAGGGAAAGCAGCATCTGTGTTCCACCCAAATTCTACCCTGGAGGAGTTTCACCCCTAACACTGGACAAGGTGCAGGACAGGTGAGAAAATTCCTGTGTCAGCACCGTGCCTGTGCCAGGACTCCACCTGCCAGGGCTGGAGAGGCTGCTCAGGCCACAGGTTTGGGCCAGGTGAGTGAAATCTTCTCAGACAGTGCTGATCCAGCACTCACACACAGCTCCAGAGCTTAGCAGCAGTCCTCCTTCTTGAACTTTCCTTTTATCCCTCTAAATGCAGCTCCAGAAGCTGCATTAGAGCAGCTGATCCTTGGAAGTGTCTGAGCAATTTTCTATTGCCGCTGTTAGTATGTTTAAACAGACAACAGGTTTTCTTTCTTTTCTTTTTTTTTTTTCTTTTTTTCCTTTTTTTTTAATGAAACTCTCAATCTCGAGCACTTTGAAGATAGAATAATTCAGTCTAAAAACACTCCTGGTTAGAGCATACCATACTGTTGATGAGGAAACTGGCAGAGAGACATTTAGAGACCACATCAAAGCAAGAGGAGTTTCCAACAGAAGGGTTTGCTGTGAAGCAATTCCACTAGGAATCCCAAGGCATCCTCACTTGAAGGTTTTAGGAATCAGAGGAAAAACTGCACCAAGTTATGTGTGATCTTACCTCATTTCAGGGGTTGCCTGAGCTCTTTTGCAGCACTGAATTGATGCAGTTAAACAAAAGACCAGGTCTGTTTCCAGGGCGCCTGCTGTGCTTCCAGCCAGAGCATCCCCTCACCTGTGCCCTGCTGCCTGCAGGTGTTTGGGCAGTTCAGCTGCTCACTAATGGAGCTGTGGACATGCCCGAGATGAGGACAGACATTTTCTCATTCCACCATGTCAGAACCGCCACCAGCTTTATAGGGAGCAGCACACAGAAAAAGAACACCTGGAAAGGAATACCTTTTCCAGTTTGTGTTTTGAGAGAACCAAGACTATTGATGAGCTATTAATTATCACCAAATAAGGTGAAGGATGGTCCTCAAATTTTATTTAGAGGCAGAAAAAGTGGGACCTACTTGGACTTTAAACCAGCCAAGTGATTTAAACTGTAATCCACCTCTTACTCATTTAAGCAACTATAACTCCAACATCTGTAAGAAGATGTTTTATCAATTTATCACAACTTATAACTGAAATTCTCAGGGCTGTACTGTTCTGCTGTGCTGCTGCTACACATTTTGGCCATTTCCACCTTCCAAACTCTTATTTCTATATTGCACGCCCACCTGGAACAATCTCACTTGGGATGACTAAATATGCTTTACTTCCAAAAAACCTCTGTTCTAACAGACTGCTGTTTTATTTTCTTGGAAACTTTATTCTTGGAAATAAGACCCTAATCAAAACTTTCTATCTCAGAAAAGACGTTATTAGCCCCCATTTCAACATAAAATGTTCTTTTGTTGGAGGGACAAGAAAGATTTCGATGTAAATGTAAAGAAAAATGCCTCAAAATGTCTACAATATTTACAATTCACTAATGTGTATGATGCTACCAGATGATACTCATAGGGAATGACAATAGAAGCGTGTCCAACTGGGTATTATCCCTCTTCCAAAAGTGCTAACTAATCTTAGCTGTCCTTGTGATTTACAACGACACTAATGGAAACAGTTTAGCAACATTTTCTGGCAAGCAAGAGCATGTGCACCAGGGAAAGGGAGAAATATCCTACACTGGAGGGAGAGGATGTGTTTGCTGAAGGGGAGAAGGATCCTGTCAGTATAAAACACACAAACAGAATTAAAACACTCTAGGTTTTCCTCTGTGTTTCTGTGTATCCATTAGTGAGTACATAAATTAGTCTCACTGACACTGAGAACTGGTCTAAAAAATGTTGATAATATCAAGACCCAAATGGGGCCAGAATGGTTTTAACTCATATCTTGGGTGTTTTCAACTGATCCAAAATTGTCCCAACATCATTCATGTGAGGCAAAGATGCCTCCAGAACCCATTTAGCCCCATTTCTGCTGTTTTGTGACAACAATGCTCCATTTTGTGATAGTTATTCTCCATTGTGTTTATGCTTGGAAGCCTCTCTTCCCTCACAATTTCTTTTTCACTTACAATTCCTTTTTCCTCAGACACTGGATTATCACCCATTTGTTCCTGCAGGGTAAGCTCACATGACACTATTTCTGCTAAATGTAATAGAAGCAGCACCTCACCTGGAACTGTCACACCTGTCAGGAGATTTGTCCAGTATTCTCCTCCCTTTCTGAAAAAAAAAAATAGTCAGCTATTTGAAATGTACAAGGTAGATATTCAACCTCTTTGGTTCCCTGGCTGAATCACTGAAGAAAGAATACTGGTTCTGTTTTCTCAGGAATTAGTTTTTCTTGACCATTTTTCCTTGTTCCTTTGGCTCCTGCTTGGTGGCTCCTTTCCACAAGCAGCCTGGAAGAGAGAGTCAAGGAAAGCTGTGGGGCCACCAGGGAAATCAAATGGCATCATTACAAGTGACACAAACAGTAAATGGAAGTCTTCCCTTCCTCGGGCTGTTTACATTTCTAAAGGCTTGGGTGACTGAAATGCTAGGATTAATTAAATCTGGCACCAGTGGATTCTGCAGAAGTTAAGTAGACCTGTTTCATAATGGTAAGAAAAGTGAAGAGACTAGAAACAGGAGCGTATTTCTCTTTTCTACCACATCTGGTTGAAAAAGAGTATGTTTTTCCAGGCAAGTATGAAAATGGAGATGAAAGAGGAGTTTTCCACTGAGGGAAAAAAAAAAAAAACCTGGTTGATTATGATTATGGTAGGGAATGAATCAAACCAGGAAAAGCTGCTGCCAACCTGCACAAATGCTATGGCTTGTTGTCAAAATTCAATCATGTAGGAGAACAAACACCAGGCTGTTTGTCTCTAATCAGGGTCTGGGGCTCTGAGTGGATGACAGGGCCACACTCCTCTGGCTGGAGTGAGCAGCTCCTCTTTCGCTGGGGGTGGACCTGTGATCCACAGAATCACAGAATCATCAGGGTTGGGAAAGTCCTCCAAGGTCACGGACCTCAAACATGAGCACAGCACCACCAATCCAGCACCAAACCATGTCCCCCAGTGCCACCTCTGCACATCTTCCTCGCCCATGCACAGAACACAAAACATCCCTGGTGCTGCACAGCAGCAGGGATCAGTTAGGGCAGCAAAACTGAAGAGGCACAGCCATTTTCCCAGAAAAAAAAAAAAAATCTCATTTCTGCTGCTCTCTGCTTTCTAACATCACCTAGAGAGAGGGGACGTGGCTCCCCCTGGTTCTCGAGCCCCAGGTTCTTTTCAAAGAGCAAGTTGGCTGCCACATTGTGCGTAACCAAGACAAAAATGTTAGATTGGCTCCCTATAAAAAAGCCAACTGGCCTTTGCCATGGGTCTTTTTGTTGCTAGAAACTTTCATCACCTGCACCTAGAATAATGAAGGACATGGTAATGGTGGTGTAGCCTCACGGGTCTGTTCTCATGGAGGGCTCAAAAGGCAAGTCCCCAGCTGTCCTCAGGGAAAGACATGAATTGTCATTTTAAAGATTCTGTAGAGATGCCTCCATCCTCACATTTTTATGCCAAAACATTCCTTAACATTTTCCAGGCCAGGTTGGATATTGGGGCTTGGAGGGGACAGTGGGAGGTGTCTCTGCCCATGGCAGGGGTGACACTGGGTGGGATTCAAGGTCCCTTCCAACCCAAACCAGTCTGTGACTCTGTGATTCTATGATTCATATCACATTTATTTATAATAGGCATTTTTCAGGATGTTTCATTAAAACAAACAATTTCAGAGATAAGAGTTCATGTAGATTTCCAGAGTACACAGTTCTTAAACCATTAGATCTTCGTTGGTTACAATAATACCCAGACTTTGGATTAAGTGTCTTTGCAGACTAGGAACCACAAAAACCAGCATCCTCACCAAACCACCATGGACCTCAGCAAAGGCAGGACTCTGCCCTTCTTTAGGGCTTCTCACCAGTGCAAAACTGGCATAAACCCTCCACAAATTTTGTATCTAGGAAGTATTTTAAACCTGAAACATTCCCGCCAGAACTGCTGATGCTGGATTCTGCAGAGAAATATTCCCATCCCTGGAAGTGCCCAAGGCCAGGTTGGACAGGGCTTGGAGCAACCTGGGATAGTGGAAATGTTAGAAAATTTTTAGAAAACTCTAATTAGACCAGCTAGAAAATACAGATCAATATAAACTGCCAAAGATCTAGAGAATGTCTTCAGCAGAAGAGGTTCCCATGGAAGGGGAGCAATTAATCCCCCTGCTATTTTATAAGCCTGGGGCAAGACATGGAATTTGGGTAACACAAACCACACAAGGCATCTGAAACCAGGGCAGGTGCTGATAAAACACTATTTATGACTAAGATGACAAGAGCTAGATTTCCTCCTCTTCCTTTTTCAGTGGAAAAAGTTGCATTCTGAAATGTGTGTTTTCTTCTGAGGTAGAATAACATCTTGGGAAAAGAATAGTAGTAATCAAAGTTTAAAAAATAGCTTTTTACAACAGAATAATCTGAAAAGTTCTGAGCAGCTGAAGAGACAGACAAAACCAGAGACCTGGCAGTCCTGGTGAGTAAGTGTGGGGAAGTCTCACAGATTCAATGTTTCATGGGGGAAAGGGAATTTTAGTGAGAAAGCCACTTGTGTTTTGGTGAGGTAGCAGTCAGGAAAATAATCCCACTGAAATAAAACCTTAGTTTCACTTTGGTTAACCAAAGAGTGGTCTTGATGAGGAATGTGGTGAGGAACAAGGTGCAAGTCCTAAGCAGAAGGGGAGGAGCAGCAGGAAGGCACATCTATGCTTTATCTTGGTGAATAATGAAGCCTAAAAAGACTTCCAGAAATATAAAATTTATGTGGAACTCTCAGACACCTTTCAGACATTTGAGAGTAATTTTTCATAAATGCTATTGCCCAAAGTCTGGGGACTGCAGGAAAATAAAAGTCAGACTTTTTGCCCCAGCTCCAAAATACAGACCTGTGGCTGGGAAGGAAAAAACAGGAACAAAAGTGACAGCTAAAATGCCAGGCTTTCTTGGGACAGCAAATCCATACAGGAGCACAAACAGAGCTGCTCTGATTTATGCTGCTGACTCTCTCCCATAAAGGCTGCTGACATAAAAGTCTCCCCACCTAAGAGTGCCTAACAGCCTCCTTCCTCCCTGCAGCACAGAACTAGCAGGAAATTCCAGATATCCACAGAGCTGAGCTCCTGAAATGAAAGCTGCCATTCAGCACCGGCCTGGGATAGGCAGCAGCACTGAAATTTTGCGTCTGAGCCATACCTGCATTGTAAAAGCTTTCAGTTTTACCCTGGTGGGATTTTGGCACAGGGCAACCAATGTTCACCCCTGAGTTGCTGACATATTAAATCCAAGCATACCAGTACTTGTGGTGTGAATTTTGATTCCAATTTAAATTCTCTTGTGCCTAAGAGAGGCATTTCTGATGCAGGGAAATAAGATAGGATTGGTATCACACTGTACTTGAAGAAAATTCCATATATATTCCATATACTGCATGCTTTTTTCTTTCCTTTTTATTTTTAAGCCAGGCTTCCCAAGATAAGATGCCTGTTGTAATGATTTATGGGCATCCACACAAAGCAAAGACTGGAAGGAACACACTTGTCTAACAAACCTTCAGATAATCCCAAACCATAGAATTTAAGGTTGTTCTACTGCCAGTATTTTCCTGGCCATTTTTATGGCAGTGGGTTGTTTTCTCCATTATTTTCCTGCAGTAAGTCCTATTCCAAACAGTAGGCAGGGAAAAGCATTTTGGAGTGTAAATCACTGTAGCAGGCTTGAGGATATGGAGCTTTAAAGTGCACCCACCAATGAAGTGCTGGCTGGGAAAAAGTCTGAGATGTTTTCAGCCTCATGTGAGTTAAAGTGAAAAATTTTGTGATGCCACTGCTAGGACACATTACCAGAGGTTTATGTATCTAAAAATATTTTTTTTTTAACTTTCCCAAAAGAATGTAAGTTCATGACAATGGTAATGTCAGATGACAAAGGTATCAGTCTGAAATACCGACATTGAAAATCCATTTACAGTGTAGATGAACCTTTATTCACACACTCAAATTCACTATTTAGTTGTTCCTAACTATCAGGAAAACCTACTCTTTTTTACTCTTGCCACATTCACCATCCTCTTCAGCTTTAAAATCACAAAAGATGGCTTTTGTTCTTATTCCAGGCCCTTAATAAAACTGAAACTTATTTCTACGTTCTTGCTGCCTCAATCTGTTTTATTAAAGTGTTCACCACGCTGCCTCAAAAATAAAGTGGCAAAAATGTACAGAGCAATGAATCAGATGTAAACAAAGGTATCTGCAGCCTGAACCTGCTTTATGATGTTCTTGGGCTGTCTATAATGAAGCATATTTCCTGGAGAAGAAAACAGATAACCCCTCTATCTAAAAGACAATTTGGGAGCAGAGACAGGGAGTTTAATCACAATTTCTGCACCCTGCTTTCAATGCAAGCTCTTAGCGTGTACACAGGGATCCTCTGAGTCAGTGAATAAACTGATTTTTAATGTATTTTTAGATGGTATGAGATGGAAAAAAAATACTTTGGATAATTTCATGCATAGAATATTTAAATTTTTTGGCCTAAATTACTACAGTTTGCAGTCAAATTCTTATGGCATGAGCTAAGACTTTGGCTCGTGAGCTATTTCTTGGCTTTCTCAGCAGTGACACAGCTTTCTCAGTCATGTATTGAGCATTTATTAATTAATGACAGGGTGTTAGTGGAAACAATTAGCTCCAAACTCCTTACTGAGTGTTTTCCAAGCAATAAATATATATATTTTTAGCATGTCATCAGAGAAAGGTGTCTCAGCAACATGCATTATTGTTGTGGCCATCGTGTCAACTGCACTGCTCTCATGAGAGGGGTTGAGAAGAGTCCATGCCAGGCCTAAGTCAGAGTCTAATCTAAGTCCAGATCTAACCTTTTTTGAGTCAAGACCTAATACGTACTCTTAAATAAAACTGTTAAAAGTAAAAATTGATATTTTATGAAGATTTGCTCTAAAGCAGCCACCCATGATGTCACACTAGTAATTTCATGGCTTTCCTCACTTAAAAAACATGACACAACTTTAGATTTTTTTAAAAAAATATCTGAAATAAAATAATACTGTGCCACAATTTACCTTATTGCTGCAAGCAAGCTGAAACAGGACTCAAAACATGCCAATATTCGAAACATAACATAACAGCAAATTTAAAAACCGCCATGTTTAAAGTGGAAACTAATTTTCTCATGTACAGGAAAAGTCCTAAAGGAGTTTTAGCTGGGATTTTTTTTTTTTTTCGGACTGTCAGAAGCTGTTTCACAGGACCTCTCCTAAGAGGCTGCTGATAAGAACCCCGTGGGCACGAGGGGAAGGGCGCAGGGGTCAGGGATGGAGACGCGCGAGCATCCACAGGCACCAGTGATAAGATTGACAGGGTCAGTTCCCTGGTGCTACAGGAGTCAGGCAGAAGATAAAAGGCAGTGATTTACCTTAGTTAAAATTACTGCTGCCCGCAGAAAGGTTCAGAGGGCCCAAGTGCATGAGCAGGAAAAGGTGTGCTGGGAGGTGTGACCTGAGCTGCTCACAGACCTTGCCAGAAAGTTCAGAGATGGAGGAGATGGAGCCCCTCCAGAGCTCCCTTTGTCACAGGAAATACATCCACAGCACCACTCCTTCCTTTACTCCTGAGCTCTTAAAAGGTTCCAAACTCTACAGGTAAGCACTGGCATTCACGTGGTAAAAGAAGTTAAATTTTGGCTGTCGGTTCGTGGTGTACTTGGGTTATCCCAGGGGCAGCTCTGACTTGATTCTCGCCCAGCAATAGGAGATATTTATATCTTCTTTTTCTCAGCCTAAATCACTTACTCGTTTGGGCCACTTATTTTCCCTGTTCTTGGCTCCAGCCCTCCCATTACTGAGTATTATAATGTTCAGGAAAAGAAATCCAGCTGGTGGAGCGAAGATTCTACACAAATTAAATGGGAAGCTTGCAGCTTGCCTGTTTTTCATCTAAGCAGCATGTGCATTTAAGTCAGGGTTTCAAAAGCTCCTGTGTCTTCAAGATTTTCATTTATAGGCACATCTCAGAGAAGACAGTGAAAAAATTTTAATGTATCTTCATGTATTTTATCTCAAAGTAGCCTATGTGCTCCAAGCCCCAGTGTCCAACCTGGCCTCGGGCACTGCCAGGGATCCAGGGGCAGGCACAGCTTCTCTGGGCACCCTGTGCCAGGGCCTCCCCACTCTCCCAGGGAATAATTCCTGCCCAAAATCCCATCCATCCCTGCCCTCTGGCAGTTTAAACTTGTTCTGACCTGAGTAAAAGTCACCATTTTGCCCATTTTAACCAACTTTGCTCAAAAAAGTTCCTTCGTGTGAGCCAAAACATTAAAAAAAATTTTTTAATATCTTGTGCAATACGTAGTACCCAAGTGGGAATTTCTAAAAATTATTCCCTGAAAAGAAACTTCATTTAATCTTTTATCTTTTAAATTATATATAAAAGCGTTTTTTTGAGGGTTTTTTTTTCATTTTTTCTTTGTCTTCTTTTTCTTCCTTAGCATAATAATGCTTGACAAGAAATCTAGAGACAAAACTAAAATGACTTTATACCTTCTTTATCTTCATTTTTTATTGTACTGGAATAGACCAGAGGACTACAAAGTGTCTTCGAATCAGGTTTTAGAAAGTTAAAAATAAAGGATTGTGATAGAATTAGAAGACTCCCACAGAAAATTTATAGGAAGTAGTGCCAGTCACATAGACATTGTGTGCTCGGAAGATCCCTGCCTCCTCATCAAATTGTACTGTACAATTTCTTGTCACTAAAATGCAGTAGAAAAATGAACAGGTGAACTATCAGGACAACTGTTGCTGATGTGCAGGAGGCCAGCTTTGATCCTAGTTGTTTCAGAAGATTAATTGCTTTCTGTAAAACCCCCTTGATTTTTGGAGTTGGACACATGGATTGTGGAGACTCATTCCAGTGCCACAATCCAAAATCCATATTCTGCTCTGTGCCACCACCAGTGAGTGATGCCACTTATTTGTAGATGGTCTCCATGGGTCAAGATAAACAAATTAAATTTCTTTGTCATCCACGGTTATCCTCCACAACACCCCTTGTCTTCACCCCTTTTTCCATGATCCTTGGAGCAGAAATTGATTTGAACATTCAAAAATTTACTCCTAAAGTGGAAAATCCTGGACTGGGAGAAGGAGAGGCATTTTCATGGAAAAAAACTCAGGGTTTCACCCAAAATGTGTGATAGTTTTCAGAAGGTATGCACTGTTTGGGATTTTTTATGACATTTCCTCCCCCCTTCCAGCTGCCCACAGGGATTCCCATCAGCTCACTCTCCTTGGTGGTAGATAGGCCTGCTGTGAGTTAATTGTGATCAGTGAGTTCACAGAAGAGGAATTTTGTTCTGATTCAGTCAGCATGAAAACGCTTTGTGGCACAAGTTTTACTGACAGTGAGAGCGGGATTTTATTTTCCATTAATGCTCCGTTGGTGAATTTTGGACTGGGCAATGGGATAGTAGCATGATTGGAACAAAGCAACTAAAAATGAGCAAAAACTTGCAGCTTTCATCTGGCTCTTCTACTATAATGGATAAGGTTTTTATACAGTATATATTGTATTGTTTTATTCATATTTATGCATATAAACAGGCTGAGCTTGGCCACAGAGCACTCCACTGCTTCCATCAAACCTTCATGGCACGACAGGCATTACCTCCACAGGTATCAGCCACACACTGTCTCCTAGAGGTTTCTAGGCAAATCCCAGCTGATTTAATTCACAGAGAATTCTTAATTTCTCACAGGTCTGAACAGTCATTGAAAGGGGAGAAGATCCATTTCGGGTCTCAGTTTGACTCCTAGGCTCCTAAGCACCAATGTATTCCCCAGTTCTGGGAACATCTCACATGTGTTATGTGATAAGAAGTTACCTTGGCAACTCACTCCTGTTTCCCAGCACCATCCCTCCCGGAGCCCTGGGGTTCTGGGAAGAGCTGTTGGTGGGAAAGGCTGTCAAGAAAGGGGGTGGAAGAGATGGGAAAGTGTGAGGTAGATGAGCTAATCACCAGGCAGAGGCCATATTCCAGGATAAATATCAGTTCCAAAGAAAACTTATTGCTCAGAGTTATACAGCCTTTTCCAACATCAGATAAGACCTTGGCAGGAGGAAGCTCCGAGCACCTAAAGGACATCAATTCTGAGCAGTTTAGAGATTCAGTATTTGTGCAGAGCAAGGCTGATGATGTCTGCAAAGAAAAACAAAAATTCTTCCCCCCAACAAAAGAAAATTTCCCAATACTCAGAAGTCTCACTGACTTAAAAAATGGAAAAAAAAATCTGTTTAGGAAAAGCACATCGAGCACATCAGTATTACATAGATTTTCTATTTACCCTATTTATTTGACAAGTTGTAGCACAGAGAAGAAGAATCAGTACTTTTCCTTCTTACAGGGAGCGTTGCTACTCATTAAAGTAATTGTTCTCATTAGGGACACACTCATTCAGCAGAATAGAGGAGAGCAGTGTGTGTCATCTTTCCCATTCCCAGCTGTTGGTGCGTAAAGAGACCCAGCCCTGGAAGGAGGGAGAATTGGAAATGTTAACTGCCACACTGACATTCATAGCCATGTAATTTCTGCAGGATATAGGAAATAATAATTTATTTTTACTCCAGGCTTATCACAGAAAATCGATTCTTTCCTCATTTTACCCAGAGTGAGATACAGACAAAGGTGCGCATTCGCTAAGAAAATAAAGAAATAAATTAACGCGCTTTTTGTTTAGTTTTTGGAGGAACTAAAACAAGGATTTCCCTGTTGCAGGCAGCGGTGTCATGTGCAATAATCTGGTCACTGCAAAGCCATCTCTGGTCCTGATTCCCAGCCCATCACCAGATGTTCCCAAGGCGTGTTGCCTCGCAGGGCTGCTCGCTGGAGAGCAATAACCCGGGGATTTAAGCTCCCATGTTTGGGCACCTCATCACAGCTGCTAGGGCAGGGAGAGAGGGATTTTGGGGCTGTCACCCTGCCAGGGAGGCTGTGATGGCCAAGAGGGAGGATTTACAGGAGGGCTGGGGTCGTGGCTGCAAGCTCAGCCTGAGCCAGGGTCAGCATGTCCTTCTCCCAGAGCATCCCAGCAGGGGCCTGGCACCTCTCCAGCCAGTGCCCAGCCACTCTCACAGGGATCAGGCTGTGGGAGACTCGTGCCTGTGGCCAAACCCTGCTGATTTGGAGGGGCTGGATCCTCAGTAGTTCAGAGGGTGTGAGGATTACAAGGGATGCTCTGTGCTGGGGCTCGGCCCCCTTCCCAAGGGGCTGCTGGCAGTTGTCACCGTGGCTCCTTTCCCTGCCACGTCCAACAGGTGCTCCCAGGCCGCCAGCAGCCACAGGGACACAGCCCCCTTGATGCTTTGGAATCTTAGCTTTTGTATTTTTCCAATCTGCCACTGCTTTACTGCATAATTCTAAACCCCTGTAAAGTGTAGTTAACTGTCCTGACATTTTGGTCAGACAAAACAATCCCTCTAGGCCTGGAACCCAAGGACACCCCACAGCCTCAGGCCCCAAAAAGTATAAATAAAAGTGCGTTGGGGGGAGCAAACTGAGGGTAAATTACTTCATTACCTGAAGCTGTAATTGGAGGATGAACCTCTGACATGTAAATGCACCAAACTTATTATTGTCTGAAAAACTCGCGACCACTGTCCATTTTAGGGTGTAGCCCCTGGGGAGGCTTTGTCTCTGTCTGTATCTGAAGGCCCTTCATTAAATATATCTGTTTTTATTCTCTTAATTCTGTCTGGCCTCTGTTTTTAGGTAAGCCCATAAGAGGCATCACCCGGGAGATCTCCAGGCTGGCTGCAGGCCAGAGGATCTCCAGACCTTGCTTCTGGCTGGGTCAGTGTGTCCCATGTCACACCAGGAGTGCCACTCTCCTCCCAGTCACAAATCCCCTCCTTTCCTTCATGCCCAGCCTTACTGATCACCCCATGTTCCAGCACCCACTCTGCATTTGGGGCTGTACTACCCCAAAAGTGATCTCTACTCCCCCAGAAATGGCAGTGAGGGGGTTTTTCCTGCCACAAAACCTTTGGGATCCTTATGTCGAGCCCATGAAGAGGGGTGCAGATCAGATCTTCTGTTGCTTCTGTTTCCCATACACCTGTTAATTGTGGATTAGGATGGACCCTCCTGAGCATATTTTCCTCTATAAGGGCAGCCTAGGGATTCCCACCAAATAAGATGTAGCTTTGTGACACCTTCTCTTGCAGCTCCTGGGGTGTATGGTTTGATTTGATGACCTTAAATGTCTTTTCCGCCCTTAATGCTATGAAGGTAGAATGCTGCTCTTTAATCTATGTTATATTTAAGTCCCTATACTGCTTCAGCAAAGCAAACTGTTTTCAAAACTTAGGTAAAATTGTGATGTGAGTAAAGGAAGACTCCAGCATAAAAATTAATCACTTCTCATCACATTTTACACAGGAAGGAACCCAACTGTGAGTTATTTGCATTATGAAGTCTCCAGAATAAAAACATAGCAAGGCTGAAATGCATATGGCTCCTTTTTTCAAAGAGACAGAAGCAATTTATAAATATCCCTGGAGGTCTGAATTGAAGGGCTGTAAAGGAAATGAAGACAGTTGCAAAAATGGACAATTACACTTGGTGTGGGTACATGCCATGAAGATGTGTGTCCTGTGCACAAATACTTTTCATTTTGAAAGATCTTGGTTGTGACATAAAGTCTCAGGCATGAAAAGTGGGGGACTCACCTGAGGTTTAGCAGTTCTACAAGAAATCAGGTTTGCTCTGCCTTGTTTCCAGAATAAAATTAGCTTGTTCGCCCAGCAGAATTTCTGGATGGAACAGAGGTGCTTGCCGCACATGCAGTCACAAGGGTTTTTTATTGCATCAGGATGGATGCAACCACCCCCTGCCTTGAGGCAGAGACATTTCTACAGTGATGTTGCTGTTCAAAACCACGAACACAGGGAAAGCATGGACAATTTCCCTAAAATTTGTGTCAGCCTCTGATCAAAATATTTACAGGTGCTAGGAGAGTAAGTGTTCGAGCTGTCATCTGTCATTAAAGTCAAATGCTAAGACTTGCCGCTCTCTCTCTTTTTTTTTTTTTGTTTGTTTGTTTGTTTGTGTTTTTTGGTTTTTGGTTTTTGTTGGGTTTTTTGTTGTTGTTGTTGGTTTTGGTTTGGGGTTTGTTTTGGTTTTGTTTTTTGTAAATAAATCTTGAAGTCCCACCTGGGTCTGGCTGGATTTTAGTAAGGACAGTAAAAGCAGTAGGACACCATCCTACTGAGCAGTTACAGAAAACATTATCAAGGACCAGGAAAATAACACCTGAAGGAGCTATTAATGAAAACCTCATGGAACTGAGGAATCATGGAATGGGTTGGGCTGAAAGGGACCTTCCCCTTCAGATCACTCAGAATTTCACATCGAGTCCTGGCTGTGCTCACACAGGTATAATAATGTGTCAATAACTGTGTGAATCGAGCAACAAAAACCTTCTGTAAAAGCTGAAATTCACACCAAATGCTCCAACAGATTAATTTTTTCATAGAAATAATTTCTCATAAAAATTAAACTGTTATTCCATGTCATTGATGGCTAACGGATTAAGTTCTTGATTTCCCTTTAGGATCAGTTACTGGGGAAGAGGTAAGAAGGAATAAAAAAAACCTTAAGCAAAATCAGTTTAATTATCAGAAGAAATTAGAATATCAGAAGCACAGTGGGTCAACAGAAGAGACATGGTTGTGCCGGTAGGAATCACAGCCTCTAATCCAGGACCTAAACTGACTCAAGCACCTTCTCAGCATCCAAAATCCCCATCTCTGCCATCCTCTATGATCACCTGGGCACACACAGGCACAAGCCTTGTGGGACTTTTGCTGCTACACACTTCTTTGAGCTCTGGTTTCCTTGTCTTCTGCTTCTCCATCCCTCTTCCCCCACGCTTTAGCACTGCTGTGGATGGTCTGCCTTGAACTGCTCCTGTCCCATGCAGGATGCCATGCCAAAGACATGCCTGCTTTGTGGGTGTGGAGTGAAATTTATAACACAAACCCGCTCATCTGGTGGGTCAGAATAACAACCAGGCTGTTTCCTAGCCTTGCTGGGCACTGCAGCCCAGCCTCTGCAGCTCCTTCAGCTTTTATGGCTGCTGTCTGCTCTGCCCTGGTTGGTTTGGTTTTTTTTCTCCCCTAATCAACAGGGAGTGGAAATTAACAGGTTGTGGAGTGAAGAACTCCTGCCCTGTGCTGTGTCACGGCAGCTCCTTGTCAGCAGAGTGCCACAGAGCCCTGCAGGCATTAACTTATTAATCCTCACACTCCTCCCCAGTGATATGGGCAGCTATTATTATCCCCCTTTTTTTGGGGCCATGGGGGAGAGGGGGGGAACTCTCTAAGATTAAACATCTCAACCCAAGGTCACACGGGAAGCACACAGGCTGGGCTCTTGTTCTGCTGTGTCCAGGTCCTCCTGGAGGAGCTGCAGTACCTCCTCACAGCTGGGAAATGCTGTGGTAGTCAGGTTGTACACCCACACAGCAGGAAGCAGGAGCATTGCATTTATTTGAGAAAATTTGGGGCAGTTGTGGAGAGCATCCTCCAGGACACAGATGCACCTTTGGGTCAAAAACCAAAATCAGGAGGTCTCAGCAGACCAAACCTGGGCAGATGGTTTATTTTGCCTCAGCTCATGTTGGCAATGGTTTTCCCTATCAATGGAAAGCTAGACTGTGTTAGGAAGGCCCAGGATGAGTCCTTGGAATGTCCTTGGAGGGGAGAGAAAGGGAGCAGCCCAGGATGTGCCACGGGTGTCACTCCCACCTCACACCCCTCCCCTGCTCCACCCTTCTGCTGCACAACCATTTGCTACCCCAAATCCCTCCAAATAAAACCACCCCAGGAAAAATCACACCTGTAACATCATAGAACAGGCCATCACGGAGCAGAAATGTGAGAAAGTGTCATTCTGAGGATAGCAGAAGAATGGTCAAACCCTCTTCACTCACAGAAATCAAATTGCTCCATTTCTTTCTACCTGTGTTTTTGCCGTCTGTAAAACCATCACAATGGTGGCATGAGTTTGTTGCAGACCTGCTATTCTACAACACAATACTCAAGATTAGAATTTATTCCTGCTCAAGGGGAAAATGAAATATTGAAACTTCTTCTTTATGTTGTTGCCAAACGAAATCTGTGTTTTATAGCCATGTCTAAAAATGGGTAACTTAAGTTTTCAGACTAATTGGAAACATGAAATCAAGGCACCTTTGAACAACTGTATTTGGGAAAAAACAGACAGAGATTTAATCTTTCATGAAAGACTTCAGCAGAGGCTTTTGCCCCCTCCACCCGGATAGTTTGATGCTGTCCAGATGTTTGCTGTGTGATGGGTGTGTACCTTCTGTCTCTGATGAAGAAACCAGCCCAGACATCCCTGGGTTGCTTTCTTTTTACAGCTTAAGGGGATTTAAACCTGTTTTGTCCTAGACTGTCTACTCACATTATCATTAGGGATGGGCAAATCACAATGGGAGGGAAAGGCTGGCTTAGGTCAGTACTGAAAGTTTTGTTGCCTAGGCAAACTCAGCCAAAACACTCATGAATTCAAAGGGGTTTAGCCCTCGAGGATATAGTAAATCCATAGCTTTTAATTTCTGGGTTTGCAAAAAAATATTCAGAGATCAGCTTTTCTTACATGATTAGTCTATTTTTATTCTGGGTAAGAAGGCTAGAGGTAATGTGACAGCAATGACAAAAAAATTATTCTGTGGATTTATTACAATTCCATCATTATGTTAAATCCACTGCATGGCTGCATAAATCAAGCATTTGTATTTGACTTAAGAGAAATAATATACATGTCACCAAACCCACCCTGCATATTGAAAATGGTGGAACAATAAGAAAAAAAACCCAACTTTCCAATTCAGCTACAAATTAGCATAGGTAATTGCAGTTTCCCTTTCAGACTGAGGGTGGCTTCTGGTTTTGATCAAAACAAAGGAAATAACACAAATAAAGAGGAAAGCTCTGGGTTTACAATAGATTTTTCCTACATGCTAGGTTAGTTATCCAGTACAAAGGAGGTGTCTGGTGTGTACTGGAAAATCCAGGAGGATGCATAATGTTAAAGCTACTAAATCATTAGTAATAATCTTATTGTCACTGCTAATACCATCAGCTGTGGTGGTAAGAACCTGCAGAAATTTGTACAAAACCAGACAAGCCTTCCAGTTCCATTTTTATAATTAAGAAACCATTCATGTGGGAAAGGAGGAAGAGCAAAAACAATGAATAAATTACTTGCTTGGCATTTCATAGATCCTGTAGAACTCTGGAGTGACTGAATTATCACACATATAAGCAAGATAAGGAAATAAACCAGAGCAGGGCAGACAAATTTATTCCTGGTGCCACTCAACACTCTTGAAATACAGAGTTTTATGAAGGACAAGTGCATGCTCTTTGGCTGTATTGTGGAAAATAAAGACCAGCCCCTCCCCTCTATTAATTGCAGTGCCCTCCCCTCTATTAATTGCAGTGTTATTCCTTTACTGGTAAAGGGGAAAACTGGAGAAAGCATGGGTAATTGCACATTCAGCCAAGTCAATGCCCTCATAAGGCAGCTCTCTGTCGTATTTAAAAGCTCTTGGAAATTGAGAGAAGCCCCTCATGAGTGGAGAACACCAAACTTTGCACCCTTCTCCAAAAGACACAAGAAGGACTTTCTGGGAAGCTACAAGATCAGAATTATTGAGGATGGAAAAGACTTCCAAGATCCTTG
>WEKY01002669.1:0-21419 GCA_013390045.1 Picathartes gymnocephalus
TTTTTTCCAGGGGAAAAAAAAGATATGGAGAACTGAAGAAGGGAACTGAACCCTGGTTACCTACATGCTGTAGAACATGTAGATAATGGAGCTGTTTTAAAACCTGCTGATTTAGGGTAAATCTGTCTATTCTTATCATACTAGAGAAAGGAATCCTATTTGAGTTTTTGTTTGCTTGTTTGTGCTGTTTTGTTGGACTTTTTTTAACAAAAGAGTGATGTTTACCTTCGGGTTTAAATCTGTGAATCTTAGATGAAAAGATAAAAGCAAAAGCACTAGAGGCTTAGTTGTTACAGACTCCAGAAGATTTAAAATATTTTTGTTCTCAGTATATTCACACAATCATTTTAAATGTTGATGGCACTCTTTCTTTGTATAAACTATAAGAAGCATGGCTGATTGAAAGTATGAGAGAGAGTTACAGTACAGTTTCATGTATTTATGCACAATTTATCCAGGTTTTGGTTGATTAGCATGAATGTATGACCATTTAACTGCAGGGAATTAACTCAGATCTATCAGAGTTCACTAATTAAGTGGTCTGCTAAACTACATTACCACAGTGACAGCTTGGTTTTTCCAGTGCCACATCACTTTTTTTCAATCCTCATTGAATCCTCAGTATCTAGATTTCAAAATTATTTATATTTTGAGGAGTATCCACTAATGAAAAATTGATTGCATTTTCCTAGTTCAGAAAGGAAGGCTGTGTGTACAGGGGTTCAATTATGAACCTGCTCAAGTAATTTTGAACCCTACTACCTATCTGAACTCAAGAGCTACCTTAATTACTTATGTATTACTTGAAAGGAAACCTAAAAATATTCAGAGAAATACTTTTCTTATCTTTTAGAATGACCTGCATAGCTGTCTTCTTATTGAGATAAATTGTTGCACTGATATTATGTATGAGATGACACTTATCAATAGATCCTTTGGCACATGGATTAAAAATGTGATGTGGAAACATTTTAAGAAGAAAGAAGACTTCAGATTAATTTGCACTATTACAGAAATTGAGGTTGCTTTAATATGTAGATGCATGCCAGTACATATCTTGAGGGGCAAAAAATGGTTCTTTGTGAATCTACTGGTGAATTCCTCATGGTGTGATTAAACAACAAACCATGTTAGATCCTTGACTTCTGGTAGTGGAATAACCTCAGTCCCTCTTCAGAACAACTGTTTCAATTAAAGTTATTAATTGAAGAAGAAAATTTCAAGCATTGAGGTTTTTGAGGCTAGATTCTCCACTCAGTTTCTCTAAGTGCAAATAAAACACTCAATATGTGATGTCAGGTGAATTTTGGAGGGACCTGGTATAGCCTTAGTATAAATTGCAGGAGTTTTAAATTAGCAGCAGCTCCTCTTGTACTGCCAACATAGTCTTTTGCAAGATGCTTGCCAGAACAAAGACTGTCGCAGCACTTTTTCTCTTCGTGTACCTGATGTGCACCCCATATTCATGCTGTGAAAAGGAGCAGTGGGCATGAATTCCTTTTCTGTTGGCTCCAGCCTTTTTCCGTAAGGTGGCAAGAATGTGCAGTACATCAGTTACCGTCTTCTAGTGTGGTTCATCCCTCTCTCCTTCTGTTTTAGTGCGAAAGGTGTCTACAGAGTTGTTAGTTTTTATTTTTTAAATGGCTGTGCTTATGTGGTAGCAACATGGAATTTGTGCCTCAGCCTGGGGGGCACTATCTGATTGTGGTTCTATGAATACTTGATGCATCTGGTAGGGACAGCAAGGCTGGAGTGTCACTTCCCAGTGGCACGTAGGCTGTATCCATACTGGTAAGTAAAACAGGCCAGGGATGGTTCTCCTGTCCTAGGGCTAAAAGGCACAGCATGCCTCATCTCCATATGGCTACATTCTCGCTTCCCAAAAGAGGGTGGCCTCATTCAGCCTGTCCCTCAGGAGCATTCCTTGGCCTGTGCTGTCCCCTGAACCATGCCCAGCCATTGTCTGGAAACATGTTAGCTGTCAGGAGCCAAAACTGTGCCAGGGAGCAGGCTTACAATGGAACAGCAAGGGCAGGAGTGTGCTGGCATGCCAGCGCATGCTCTGGCCCTCTTTCTGTTCCTGGTACAAGCATAACCATGTTAATACTGAGATTGCCTAAGTTTAGCAGCATCTTTAAATCCTGTTTTCAGGCTTTCTGTCAGCCATATAATCAGGACAATACAATTCTATTAATTTTAAAAAAACTTTATTAATAGAATGTCAAATAATATTACAGCAAGACAAAGTGCAAATAATGAAACACAGCAGTTTTATTCTTTTGGCAGTACAAGACAGAGGTAATACCTGCAGAGGCTTTCTTTTTTTGAGCTAAAAAGCATAGGTGTGTTTTTCAAATTATTCTTACACTGAACTAGTACATATGGAAATTGAAATGCATATATGTGAAGTTCCAGTTGGAGAAAAAAATGAGTCCTAAATAGATTGAAGCAAGGAAATAAATCGTAAGGAAAATGCATGTAAATATTCAGATATCCTCACAGTTTCTTAAATAAATGCACATTTGTAAAATATCAGATTACATATTCCAAACGCAACTTTAACTCTGTCCCTGTAGCTATTCCCATTCTTAGTTTGCAGACCAGAGAACCCCTACAGTCAGAAACCCTACATCAAATAAATTCTGAGTATGAGTTACAGCCATCACACAATAAGGTTATGTTGGAATATTTTTACTATTTAATAACAGACAAAGTAGATATTTTATTTTGGAATCAAAGTGCTGTTATGTGGATTTATGGTTTATAACATTGGCAGTGTTTCTGAATACTTTCTTTTCCAAAGTACATAAATATGAAGTGGTAAAAGTTTTGGTTTTAGCTTATAAATGTAGTTAATAATCTGTTCAAACAATAAAAAATTCTATTTATTAATGGCCAAGAAATGTTTGGGGGGGTTGGTTTTTCTTTTTGAAGGAGAATCATTTAAGTCAACTGGATGAAATGAATAAACAGTGAATATCACAATGGTTTGGGGTGAGTTCATGGCACAGCAGTTGATCATGTGGAACTTCAGTTATTAATCCATTAAAGTCATTACTGCCTCCAAGTTTTCTTTAAAGATCACAGTCTTTTTTAAGGATTTTGTTAATGAGGAAAAGAACTATTCCTGTTTGATCCATGCAGTGTGTGCAGGGCTGTGCACTCACTGACTGCTGTGCCAAAGGATGTTCTGTGCTTGGAATTTGCAGTGCTGAGCAGTGGGTGGGCAGTAACAGGCGAGAGCTCTTGTGGCTGCATAAGGATTTTTATTGATCCTCCTGTTCTGACATCCTGGGTTTTATCGTGCTTACAATACAGGCAAACACATCAGGCAATTAAACATGTGAAGACATGGTTCTGCTTGCTTATTTGACTTCCTGCAACTAATAATGAGATTTTTGAAAGATTTAGTGCTGTGCCATTGAATATAAAAGAAGTTTGGAGGCCTGTATGTGCAATGGAGTTAGGTGTGGTAGATTAAGGTTGTCCTGGCATCCTTATTGAAGCTTCCCTGTAGGCACTACCAGCTATAATCAGCATTGCTGCCAGAAATAACATTGCAGTGTCAAAACCATGGGTGTTTTAAGGATATAGCCAGGGGACTTGAAGTGTTAGCTTATTTATTTAACTCTAAATTAATAAAGACCCACAGGATTTTTTTCCTTTCTTGGGTTGTTGTTGAATTCTCTCATTTTATTTCTTTTTCATATTCTTTAGAAAAACTGCTGGTGTTCAAATTACATTGAAAATATCTGCTTATAGGCAGAGTAATGGCCTAAAATGAAATAAAATCCTAGCAGGATTTGGAAGAGAGAAAGAATACCTAAGATATAATTTAGCTGTTGCAACTGTCATTGTTATGCCTGTATTTTCAACTATGTGTTACCTTTCAGTTGCTAAAATGTCTTTTTCTGGTTTTTTTTTGGTGTTTTTGGTTTTTTTTTTGTTTTGTTTTTGGGTGGGGGGGGCTGGTGTTGTGATAATGACTAGGAAAGATCAACAAAAGTTTTAAATTATGTCCAGGCAGTGACCATCCAATGCTACAATAACGGTTCCTATCATAAGAGTGAGCCTTGATTCTCAGAAAGATACATTGAAATTCCTGGAGGAGTCCAATTCGTTGTGTTATTTACTACCTCCCTCCAGTAAGACTGTGGCTGTGAGAGTAAAGCAAGTTAAAGTCAGCACATACTTGACCTCTGTGGCACTGATTTCTCCTACACTCAGAAGCTGGCTCCTGGGCCCAGGTACTGGACACTTTTCAGTGAATGGGTGACCCTGAGATCAGAATGGAGCATTGTTACTGGGAAGGACCATCAGCACAAATCTAAAATAAATGATAAATAATATGATATATTATGATCATATGATAAATATTTTAAAGGATTGCCTTATTGAAATCCTCACTACATACTTCATGAGGTAGTTAAACCATCAACTGTAACTGTAACTCTACTAAGAATTTATTTTCTATTATATTTGTTATCCTGAATGAGATGATGTGTATTCCCTTAAAGAAAAACACTTCTGGTTATTTCCGAAAAGCAGACTTACAGTGACTAATCCTACACAGGGGCCAATAGGTTTCTTGAAGGGTTATAATGATAGTATTAATAATCGGATTATTAGAAGTGAAGTAACTGTAAAGCTTGCAGTTCTAATTTGTGCTGCTTACTTACTATGTTTCTTTTTTTTGAACCAATTTCAATTCAGCAGTCAGTTTCAGTGGTTTATAGACCACTTCTGCATGCAGGTTTCTGTACACATTACTCTGCCACATTGCCTGCCTTACAAATATTACTCATAATTCTTTGCATGTCTTTCCTTCAGAACATGGAAATTAGCACTAACGTGTTAGGTTTAGCCTTAGAAAAGTCTTTTTTCAGTCTAAAGGAATCTTACGGTGTCACTTTCAATCTCTTCTGTGAAAGTTAAATTTCTTTCTCTTGCTTCCTTTTATGTTCAAAAACTTGAATAATTTATTACTGCAAAGGAATGTGTACTGAATCCAGCAACCAACAGAGGATGTGGAAAGATTTATTGGGAGAAACATTAAGAGCATTCCTGGCCAGGTGTATTTTATTTCTTTTTGTGAAATGGAAAAAAAAAGAATACTATACCCCTCCAGCCAGCTTCAGATATGGCTGGAAGCCCATTTGGAAGAGAGTGTCTGTAACTGTGAAGTGCTTCTTGAGATAAACTGAACAAAAAGTGATGAAGGGCACAAAGAGATTTGGCATTGCTGAATAGGAAGAAATGTGTTGCTCGATTTTGAAAGCAACCGCAGTGTTTGCCATCTGAGTGGGTGTGCACACGACTTCCAGTCTCCTTGTACTTTATCCAGCAGTTTATATCCATGGGAAGTGAGGGACTGAACGCCCAGCTGAACTGGAGCAGTGGATTCTGAGTTTGCCTTTGCACCCTTGGTCCATGACAAAAGGTTCTGAAGGTGTAGGACCTCAGTAGACTTCTGCACTCCTTGTTTAACTGAAAAGGTGTCAGCAAACAGCAAACACGTCATGAACATTTTATTCTACCACAGTTTTTAGAAACTCTAATAAATAATTGTACTGCATATTGGAATATATGACATGAATTTTTGAGGAGTGTAATCTTTTGCAAGGTTACAAGTTGTAATTTGCTTATTTGATGATATGTAGGATGAAATTCTAGGCAAATGCAAAAATAATTTTTTCAGGAATGATAAAAAAAATCAGTTATACACTAGCTATTTCTAATTCGATCCAGTTACCTCTCCAGCATGTTTCATTTCATTTTCGTAAGTAACAAAGTTAATAAGAGCATTATCATAGAATCATAGAATAGTTTGGTTTGGAAGGGTCCTTTAAAGGTTACTTGCATATTCCAACCCCCCTGCAGTAAGCAGGGACATCTTCAACTAGATCAGGTTGCTCAGAGCCCTGTCCAACCTGATCTTGGATGTTTCAAGGGACAGGGAATCCACCACCTCTCTGAGAAACATGTTTTATTGTTTTATCTGCCTGTCATAAAACTTTCCTCTCTATATCTGGTCTGAATTGACTCTATTTTACTTTAAACCATACCCCTTGTCCTGTCGCTACAGACCCTACTAAAAGGTCTGACCCCATCTTTCTTGTAGGCCCTCTTTAAGTGCTGAAAGGCTGCAATAAGGTCACCCCAGGGCCTTCCTATCTCTAAGCAGAACAACCCCAACCCTTTCAGCCCTTCTTCATAGAAGAAGTGCTCCAGCCCTCTCATCATTTTTTGTGGTTCTCCTCTGGACGTGTTTCCACATTGAGAATGTTCCAGGGATGCCTTTTCCCTTTCAGTTTTTTTTTTAACTGCAACTTCTTAGTCTCCAGCTCCCCTCTGTGCTAGCTGAAGAGATAGGTCCCTTCAGCAGTTGCCTTATTTATTAAAAAGCAAGTTTCGATACTGTGTTTTTATAAGTTGTGGAAACGGTTTCTTCTTTGTCTGTTAGCCTAAGTTTCTTAAGTGTTCTCTACAATTTCTTCCTTCATGCAACATCTTAAAAAAAGAGGTAAAAAGGTGTGGAATCAAACTGCTCCATCTTCCTACCCCAGGCAGGAAGCTCTATCTGTATCACATTTTACATGGATATGAGTCTCATGTTATAGGACCCTCAAGATGAGTTTCCTTGATCTATCCAATAATCTCTTCCATTGTATACTAGTACTTAACTACTGCTTCCATCATGGAATAAATGGATGGATAAAACCTATTGTTTTATCCATCATGGCTATGGAAAACAGCTCTTGATTCCTCTTTGTAGATTGTCTCTACCCTAGAGTGTTGTAGGCCTTTCTTTTTCTCTGTTGCTTCACAGAAATTGTTCTCTCCTATTTGTCACTCCAGGGATGTCTCCATGCCTGACTACACCTATTGCTATTTTCTCGGTGTGCAAATGGAAATCTTACTGGTAGCAAGAGACCAACCTTTTGTAGTCCATACAATTAAGAAAACTTGGTAATTAGAGAAAAGACTCTTTCAAATGTGAGCTGGAGTACTCACTTACAAGCACAGAATCAACATCTGATTTCATTGCTGTTTCCTGTGTTGGTTTCTATACTTGCCTATCAAAGCCAGGTAACTTTTTGAAGTTATTTGATACAAAAATCAGCCTAAACCAGTGAAATCCCAGTGCTTAAATGCCTTTGTGAATTTAAATAGTTGGTAGACTACAGATGGTATTCAGTAGGTGCTTAAAGTTGCAGGTCCTTAACTATGCTACTCGATTAAATCCTGTATTTTTTTCCATGTTTTCAACCCCAAAATTTTCACTGCCTTTCAGATTTTAAAATTCAGTTAGGAAGCCAGTGACAGAATGAGGTTTTTTGATGGTCTCTGAGTAGATAGCATTCTAGCAGTTTTACATCAGGGAGATTGGAGAAAATGGTTATTGCTATGAAATTACGCTTCCTTAAAATAAAAGTTTTAGTTCTCCTTCTAATAAAGAGCTTTGTTTTTTCAACAACCACATGGTAATTTGGCATGCTTGAAAGTTTATTTTAAATATTTATTTTCTCCACTTTTGTAAATATATTGGTTTCCCTATTCCCTCTTTTTTTTTTCTTTTCTTTTTGTTCCAGGACCCTTTGCTGCTTCAGGAGACAGTAAATTCTGCTGCTGCTCTTATCATGGCATTAATAAAGGACAGAAACCCGGAGCTGATTGGCCAGCTGTTGGTAGCGTAAGACTATAAATCATGTGTAGTTTTTGGAAATGTTAGTTTTTCATCATCTGTTCACCAAAGGTCTTAAGCCACTTTATTCTTTGTTGAAAACTCTGGATTTATGCCATTTGTTATTAAGATCCTTTAACAGCATATTTTTGATATTTAAAATACAAATCTAATATTATGTATAAAGTGTAAAAGGAAATACAAATAATTCTGAGATACACTGGGTATATACTGTGAGGAATGATACTGAAATGTTTTTTAAGGTACTGATCATTTAAAAAGATGCACAGAGGACACCAAAGCATTCATGCAAAATTGTTTTTAACCATGTGTGTGTGTTGTACTCTAGGACTGCATGACTTAAATTAGATAAATAAATCCTAAAGCACAACTCATCTACTTCATGTGAAATTATTTAAAAATTGCTGCTGTAATACCTATTAGTGAATGTAGAGTTCCTTACAGTGTAGCTTTCCTGACATAAAGAGAAATGCATATTGCAGGAAGTGTTGGAAAGGTCAGGTACTTGTTCTCTGTGGAATGAAGGTAACCTCAAATCAAAGGAAGGATATGCATGGGTACAACGAGGGGCTACGCTCCAGTTTTCCAGATGCAGTATGCTCTGGCTGTAGCCTCCTTGGTGCTGCACTTCTTCCAGTGCCCGTGTGCCATCATTCAGAGCTCCTGTAGCTCCCTGAAATAGGAAGAGTGTTAATTCATGTATAAGAATACAATTCTTGTCTCTTGCTGGTTAGCACATGTATGTAGTAAATAGCAGTAAGGAGAGTAAGCATTATGAATTCAAAGATAGGCTACATTGATAGTCAAGGGTGGACAATTGGGACAGAAAGATGAAATGGTGAATGATTATTATGTGGAGTATCTCCAGATATCACAACCACTAAGAGCAATATAAGCAGCGTCCCTGAAAACGAGTCTTTCCCTATGCATCAGACTCAGGAATTCCATCTCTTCTGCAATTTGTGAAGGGCCTAGGTTAATGTCTACATATTTGCTATGGCTCAATAAGGTCTTGGAGAAGTATCCCCACCAGAAGTGTCCAGTGAGTCCCTGATTCAGTCTGTCACTGTCATTTCAGCAAGTTTTCCTCTTAAAACGGCATTCCTCCCCCTACTCCCACCATGTTCCACTCCCTCTGGTGCTCAGACAAAACCTAGGATAACAAGCTCCCTGCTTGGTGCCTTTCCTCTTCCCCTTCACATGACTATTTCTTTCTCTGGTTTAAATCCCTTTTAGAAGCTGATCTTGGTCCCAAACTTCCTTCATTGCACAATAAAATAGAGTTGTTACCTGATGGTCCCATATCCAAAGCAAACATTTTCTTCCACACACAAGTCATGCAGAGATAACTAACAAAGTTCTTGTACATCATCTGCTTTCTTCTTTGCTTTTTTCTTCTCTCTACTTTGATTAATAATTTGTCCTTTTCTGACATTGTACAACATAAGCATTCATATTAGCTCTGTGTATGGCTGTACAATAGGCATATTTTATTCATGCATATATTCATGTCTGTTCATATGCAGAGCACACAAATAAATGAAGAACTGAAGAATTTATTACTGGTATTCATAATTTAACAGGACAGCTCTCACAAATAAGTTTTCCGAATGTGCTTTTACATTAATAAATTTGATGAAGGAATTTGTCCCATGGGCTTTTAAAAGACATGATGAAAGATGTCTCTTTGACTGTATTTTGTTATTCTTGTTTGCTTGAAGACTAAAATGCAATTTGGAATGTGTTTTCCCCAAATAATAAGAAGGTGAATTTAGAAAATCCTAATGTTTTCTATCCACTCTAATTTATACATTGTGATACTGCATTAAACAGAGCTTTTATTTTTTAGGGTTGTTTTACTTACCTCATTCTCCTAAGACGATTTCAATCCAATTAAAAATGATACTGCAATGAACTGCTGTAATAAAAAAAAAGTATGTATTATAGTTGTTTATGGATTTATTTTGAAAAGGGAACAGACAATGCACAAGAAAAAGTAAGTTTTGGGTCATCCAATATATTAAGTACTAATCCTAACTGGAAGATAATAATCTTTATTAATGTACTGTTAATCGTTGCATTATGTCTTTTTAATCTTTAACAGTCTTTAAAAATAATCTACAAACACTGAAAAATCCATTTTGCTGGAAGCAAGTACACCAACAACAGAACTACTAGAACAGATCACAAAATACTAAAACTGCAGTAAAAAAAAAAAAGAAAGAAACTGGACTATGATTAATGCTATTGTGTATCCAACCCAAATTTAAATGGTTTTTTGGGTGATTGTTAGTACTTACAATGGGAATAAAGATATAAAATGAAATTAAGAAACTGGCTGGTTGTTTTTTGTCTGTGCATAGCTTCTCACAAATAGCAGTATACATGAGAAACTTGGCAGCCTTTTGCACACACATGCTGTTTGTATTTAACTAGTGAATCACTCACCACCCATATTGCTTTGAACATTTGGACAGAGATAACAGAAAGTAAACAAAAGCTCAGACTCTGCCAACCTTGCTTACCTTACTCCTCAAGCACTCTAATTAGTATTCCTTGGGTAGTGTTCATCAGAAAAGAGAATGCAGAATGGGGCCCGAGAAATACTTTTCATAACTGCAAAGTTTAGTGAATTAGATTTGTATACTGAAACTAACACACTTCATGCAAAATCTGAAATCTGTATAGTAATACAGATTGTCTTCAGTTAGGTAGAAGATTTTCTATTTAGTCTTTTTTTTCTTTAGCTTTTCAGACCACCTAGCTTGATAAAAAATGGCTTGATGGTCTTCTAAAGAAGAAAAAAATGAAAAGGATAGAAGATGGTGGCATTAAACGCCAACACCCCAAAACTATACCAAAAAACAAAGAGAAAAAAAGTCAGATATTACCTATTGTAATCAGTGGCATAGCAGAGTTAACTTTAGTTGAGTTCATCTTGACAATGTTCGCTCCAGAACAAAACTTTTCTGGATGCCATGGAGGCTTTGGTGTATTCAAATTTGTATTTCTATGTGACACCAAAGTCTCATCATCTCCACAGTGCTGTTCTAGGTGCCATCCAAAGAGAAGCTTCCAAAGATATATAAGGTTTCTAATTAGTGCTTGGCAATTTCTGAGAATACAACTTTTCCTGTCTGTAGGTCATTCCACCACAGAAGGGTCATACTTTGGTTGCCCTGTTCTCCCTGCCTCAGACACTTGCCACTTCTCACTGCTTTTTGTTTGGCTTTTATTTCTGAAGAAGAGCATATTCACTTTGAGACATGCAAAAGCTTTTTTATTTTGTGTCTTCTTCCTCTTCATCCATACCTTTAATCGTAAAAATTCTGGTTCATCTTACTAAGCATCCACCAATGTGCAGACAATCCCTTAATTTCTTTTGAGGAAGGGCTTGGGGGTTCAGGAATAGGCTTATGTTAACAGGGTTCCTGTAGGCCAGAGTTTGAGGCAAGATTATTCCTGCCCAATTCAATCCAATCTTTGCACCTGATTTTGAATAATTTGTAAAGGCACGCAGTTTGATGATTAATGCCCTGCTCTGGGTGCCTACATTGAGATACCAAAGGCAAAATGTCAAAATAGGTTCAAATCTTTGTGCCTCAATGTCTGCACTTTTAACTTCAGACTGGTAATTTTTTATGACGTGTGTCTCCCTTAGTCCGTTTCCCAGCCCAGTTGTTTACCAGAATTCAGTTTATCATGTGCTTCTGGCAAGCACCAAGGAAAAGAAACAGTCACTGACACTGCATTTTTTCCCACTGTAGGTTGGTTTTGATTGACAGAGCTGTAAAGTACTTGTTAAATATAGATTTTCCTTCATTATTTCTTCCAGGAATACTCAATTAGTTTAGAGATCTAAAAAACACAATTTCAGCACCTGTGCTGAGGAAACAGTCCCAACTGTGAAAATACTTTCTGTGATAGAATAAAGTCACTTTTCTTGTATACACCAAGCGGGGAGAAAAGTGGCATATCTTAATATACTTACTCCAAGGTTAATTTAAGTATGCTTTCTATCTTTAGATTGAAATGGATGTTGGCCCTCATCCTGCACCTATTCCTGTCTCAGAAACTAAAATTATAATTCCGTTAAAATGCCACAATACTGAATTATAACACAGTTACAAAGATTAAAGGGAGAGTAAGAGACTTTGACAAGAAAAAAGTGATGTGAATTTAAATAGCATAGAGAAGCAAGGAGGCAAGAGAGAATATACCAGAGCTCCACCAGATGGCAAAACCTGCAGGGGAGACCTCTTGAATGGCACCATAGGCTCAGGGCTGCAGGCAGGAATGCTTTCCAGGTTCAGTAGCACTTCAGATGGCAACTCAATAAGGCGTTTCTCTCTTCAGCAGCCATTTCAGATAACCAGCTCCCTCAGTTAGTTGTGTTGTTACTTCTGCATCTCTTTCATTACTCTGCCTCCTTCCTTTTGTTTTTGTGCCTCAGACTGGACACTTCAAATTTCATATTTCCTTTTCATTTCAGCTGTTCCTGTTTTCTCCTGTGCTCTTTTCCCATCCTTTCCCCTACTTCTGTTGCTTATTCTTTCTCTCCATATTTGTCACTCTTTTTCCTTTCCTCCCAGCCCACCATCGTCGAAAGAGACGATCTCCCCCTCCCTTCCCTCGCAAGCCAGGCCGTGGTCTGGCATCAGAAACCCTTCCTCGCTCCTGGATCGAGAACTGAGGCGTCTGGGCTTTGGCACCTCTGTGCCGCTCACAGCTGCGACTGGAAACAGATGTCACTTCCGCTGCCAGCTGCCGGCAGATGAGCAGCAGCTGCCCGGAGGGACAGACCTCCTGCATGGCAGCTGCTGGGCTGACACTGAGTGCCGCCTATTAGCTGGAGTCAAACTGTAAGCAGAGCCATCCCACTGAGGGGGAGTAATCCTCCCCAAGGTCAGACCCCCCTTCCCCTGCGTCAGTAGCTAAACTTGGGTTTGTAAACTCAGCGCCTAGTCAAAGAGCTAGATTTGCAAATCTATCAGAGTGCCCGCAACAATAAAAAGTGAAAGAAAAAAAAAAAGCCAAATCCAGGTATGGCTTATAGTCCTGGAGACTGGAAAAAGTATGTTTTCACTTAGGAACCAGTGGCTTTGCCAGGAGTTGCTCAGAGACAAAAGGCAAGGAACCCCACGATGCCATGTTAAGCAGTTCGTTTGCACAGCAGAGACATGGCCTCGCTGAAGCCCCGCTGAAGTCAGTGGACTGAAATTTCCTTGCAGTGCACTCAAGAATGCACATCATCTCCTCCCCCCAGCCATCTTCAGCTAACCCACACATAACCACGCTGGTTATGCTAGGGGCTTATTACTATTATCATCATCATTATTTTATTGTGCTGCAGTTCTGAGTGTGTATTTATGCTGTGCTCAACTCCCTTGCCATTTGGTAGGGAACATTATGGTCTTGATTAATGCCCACTGTTTTGGAATTTAGTTGTGACTCCAGCTTAAGCACCCACAGGCCTATGGTATGTGGGGTTATAGAGGCACTTTTAGAGGGCAGTTCAGAATTTAAAATCTCTCTTTGCGTACTCACTCTGAATCCAGTGACAGCACAATAAGCCTAAAAGGATGATTTTGTGCAGGACTAGAAAAAGACTTGGCCTCTTTTGGATACTGTATTTTGTCCCTCTCTCCTGTATGCTATTATTTAGGATTGTGCTGCTGCGTAGAAATTCAGACAAGGAGGCTGAAAAACTCTTACCTGTCTGGAGACTAACCCTGCAAAAAGTGGTTATCTCCCAGCAAGGTCACCAGGTGGGATGCCTTTGGGGGAGAAGGTACATCGTGATTCCTGCTGCAAAGGGATATGCTGGAGGCATGTAGGGCTGCAGCAACAGAATCACAGATTTGCCTAAACTGTGGCTCAACCGTGGGGCACTGTTTCCTTAACTTTACAGTTTCAGGTCCTGCTTATGTCGAGGGAAAGATGACTATTTGTTATTCTAACACTTCGGCAGACAAGGGTGTATATACGTGGGTGAAGTGCAGGAGTGTCAGACGCTGGATGTGGCTCCTCTCTTTGGTTGTCATGTGCAGGCTTTGTGAGCAGTAAAGTAATCCCGGTTTTGTGTTGTGACATGCAAACCTCTCTGAAAATGATACATCTGAAAATGCTCAGAGGTGAACTGCATTCCAGACTGGTAGGTCAGGATAAGAAAAGGAAGAAAGGAAACGAGGTGTCTCTAACCCCTTCTGGGAGTGGCTGCTTACAGCAGATCAAAGAAGTACTTTTATGATGGATATTTCAAGAAAAGCTGCAAAATGCCTTGAGTGCACAGCAGAAAACACACATTACTTCTCCTTGTTTGTTTGTTTTTTTCTTAATCTTTAAAGCAACTGGCTTCACTGACTTTGGTCTATAATCCTTCTTCTGGTTGTGCACTTTTGTGTAGGCAACTCCACAGACTTGAAATGTGCAGGATTTGTCCAAAGCTTTGCTGCACCATGGTTATTTATGTTTACTTACAGTATAAGAGTGGTCATTACCATGGCAGCAATGCACCCTCTGCTGGTGTCCATCAATATTTTATCCAAACTCTTCCCCAAGTTAACTACCAACAAATACTGCTGATGGCAGAGGAAGGGCTAATATTTTTCTCTCCATCTTCTCTGATTCCCAGCAGTGATAACCTGAGGCGTTGAGATGGGCTGAAAAGAACTCTGGGCACGGTGTCAGCTACAAAGTGAAAAACAAAGACGCAACTACCTTCAAGAGGAGGCTGGAAAGCACCCTTAGCATGTGGGCTAATGGAAAAATGGGTATTCATCCTAATCAGTTTGTGTGGGTGGAGGATGGCAAAGCATTTGTTATCATCTGGGACGGCTCCTGCCAACACGTATCTGCCTCAGGCTGAAGTTTTGGTAGTGATTTTTGCAGACCTCTTTAATTCCTCTCAAAACACACACTGAGTAAAATTTGTTTCAGATTTCCAGAAAACCCTAAATTACAGACGAAATGGGCAAGTTCTGGACAATTCTGTGTTCAAATTAATGAATATTCACTTGGTTTTTTTCAATGCTGTTTTGTACTTTAGTGAAAAACTTGGTTCTTTTTCTTTTTTAATTATTTTTATGAATCTTAAGCCAAATTTGATTAAAACCTTAGAAGAATCAGAAAAAACAGAAAATATTAGCTGTACTGCACTGTGATAGAAGTGGTCCATGACTCAAGTAAGCATAAATGAATGGCTGGGCATAATGGCAGTAAGTGGGAAACAGGTAAATGTAAGCTCAGCCTACATTACCAATCTTGTATGCAAATTAAAAAAAACACCTCTGTTTTGAATGTGAAGTAAAATGGGAAAGAAAATCTCAGTAAGAAGAGACATCCACTAGATTCAGTGAGGATAACAGAATCATTTCTAGTCCATGATTATCATAAAGAAATATCCTTTAGAATGGATAAATCTAATAATTTATATTCTTTATTAGGTTTGGATTTTTCCACAAGAAAGCATTCAGTTGGATCCTCAGAGGATCTTTCGGGACAAAAAATGTGGTATTGTAGATATTCAGTGTGGAAAAAAAAGCAAACTTGTAGAAAATTACGTTCCAGGTAATAATGCCTTGGAAGTAAAACACTCTGCTCTTCAGCAGCTCTCTTATGCCCTCTGCAGTTAAATCTCTGTTTTGTGTCTGTACAAAGTGCGTTTTTCCTGGTTGCAGAATGCAGTACCTAGGGTTAAGGTAAACTGTAGAACAGTAAATACTATTTGGGTTGCCTGTAGGCTAGGTTGTGAGTTTTATTATACATTTATACAAGCATTTATTATACATTTATACATCTTACAAGCGTTACAGTAATGCAGATAGTCCTGTGCTTTCACAGTGGTGCCTCACACGCCAAGAGCTGAGAGCACAGCAGTAAACAGAGGTGCCCTCCTGTATGAGATCTTTTCTGGTTTCACTACATGCAGGCATCCATCTCCTGTCAGGTCTGGAGTTTTATGCATATTTGCTGTCAGATAGAACTTATGTACAGAGGACTGCATAAACTACTTTAAAAGAACTGTGAGTCTCATCATTACGTGTAACTTTTTTTAGCATCATTTTCAGAAAGTGCTGGTTGTATTTTTGCATAGAATAATCGGAAGTGATTCATCCTACCCAAAACAGTTATAAAAACAGGTGAGAAAAAGTGTTTTATTTCAATTGATTGTACATTGGTTATGTTCAAATGATTTCAAAGACATGCCTAACTTTTGGACATACAAAATTGTAAAATAGTGCACCATAGCCCTTTTACTTATATTTGAGGAGAAATTAGCAAGAGTGCATAAAAATTTCATTGGATGAAAGAAGAAATGGTCAGTTTCTACAGTGCCAAAGGTCAGTCCTGAAGTATCTAGAACAGGACTCTTGGGGAGGAAAGAACAAGGATGATATAATTAAGTGGAAGAATACAGGTAGTGTTGCTCATGTACCTGAAATATAGGCAAGGACCTTGGATTACAGAATTTATCAGTGTACTAAATTTACTCGGCCATGTTTCTCATTTGATGCTGTGGAGTAGATTTAGGAATGCTCACCCCTATTTATGTTGTTTATCAGCAACGTGAACTGAGCTGAAATCCTTTTTGGACAGACCCATAGACACTATGCTGTTAAGAACTGGGGTTTTTTGAAAGTGTTTAATAGAGGACACTGGACTTCCAACCTGTGTGTGCAGTGCTGGGGGAGCAGGGCTGGTCCGTGTGTGTGTAACCCCGGCAGCCCAGGCTGTGCCACCGCAAACAGGTGGGGATGGCTGGGGCGCCTGAGGAGAGGGCTGGGGACAGACAGCTCTTTGGCATTCATTTCCAGGCAGAGCCTTCTTCTTGATTCCTGCATGGACTTTGCTGCAGGTACATTGCACCCTCAGCTCGATCTGGATGCTGGCTCAGCTCCTTCCCAGCCTGACAGGCCTGGCTGGGACTGGGGCAGAGCTCAGGGCCATGCTACCCCAATGGGCCATCAGCAGG
Organism: Picathartes gymnocephalus; assembly: GCA_013390045.1. Classification (NCBI taxonomy): domain Eukaryota; kingdom Metazoa; phylum Chordata; class Aves; order Passeriformes; family Picathartidae; genus Picathartes; species Picathartes gymnocephalus. Next base: position 16,680 of record WEKY01002669.1, read on the forward strand.
AGACATCCCCACATCCCTCTTCACTGCTGTCTGCTCTCTGCCTAGATCTGAAGCAGACATTTGGTAGGATGATGAGAAAATGCTTGGGAATATTCCACCTGAAAGAATTTTTGGGAAGAAAACACATTGACTACAAAGTTGAAGTGATCTCTGGAACCAAATCGGAATAAATCAGGGTTTTTACCTGGTTTAAAACACATGGGCTTCAATCAATTCACCAAAGCCATGGCCTAGCATTTCTGTATTTCTATGCTAGGTTCAGAGGAGAGCAGATCAGGCTCTCGTCCCCATCTTGCAGCTGTCCTCTGCCAAATGTCTGAGGGACAACCATCTTCTTTTTCTGAGGCACTGAAGCAAGCTGCAGGTGCGGGGAGGAAGTCATACAACTCTGGAGTCTTTGTGAGAGATGTTCAGCCAGGAAGACTTACTCCATAGGCAAGACGTGGCATTAAGCAGCAGAATATTCCTCCCATGGGGCAATACACTATTATAGGGAAATGCAGTTTAATACAAAAGTAACCTAACAAAGCAAAGCACTTGAAACAGGCTGCATTTGGATGCCAAACTGTTTTGCTTTGATTGAAAATACTCAAATAGACATTTCAAAATTTCCCTTTTCTCTCACTACTCATATCAAGAAAAAAAAAAGAAAGTGCCATTTTCTGGCTTTGATATAGGTTGAAGATATTCAAATATCAGGTTTCATGGAGGGAACAAAAAATCATCTGTGCCACAGAGCGGTAGTGAAAGAGATGATGGAGAGGTGTGCTGGAGGCAGCCGTGCGGAAGGAGGGGGCTGTGCAGAAAGGGAAGGACGGAGAAAACAACATCTGTGGAAGCACCTGAGAGGCATAAAGAAACGGGCTGAAACCCTAAAATCCTGAGCAAGAGGAGAGGAAGTAAGCGATGATGAGGTTAAAATTGCTCCTGCGATAAACGTCCAGTGTTACACCTTACCAGCCTTTTCAGCGGGATATCCCTGATCACCGCGGCGGTGAATGGTGGGTAACTGCAGGGAGCGAACGCGCCCGAGGCGGGCGGGGAGCGGAGGGGCTCGCCCTGCAGGGGGAGCCGAACACCAGGAATGGGGAGAGGGCGGGAGCGGCGGCGGCTCCCGGGGCTCCCGCGGGCGCTCCGAGCGCTGAGCCCGCGCTGCCGCCGGTGACACGCTGCTCTGCACCTACTGAACTCCTCAGCAGCTTAACCCTACAGCCTGTGGTTTATGTGCTGTGTGTGATAAAGGTTGGTCGATAGGTTTAGCTAATGTAAAGTACTTTATGATATGAGGTGGATGTGTGTGTGCGAGGGAAATGGCATCCTCCTGGCATGTACCAAGGTTCAGGTTGTAGACTTCCAGCTAAGGAAGGAAAGACAGCCTAAAATCTCTGCCATGTAGAGACATGTAGTCAGTCAGTCTCAGGCTCACGGGTACCTCCATCAAATTTAAACTGTATTAAAACTTAAAGCTTAAAAAAAGGAAGTATACTGTTCAGCAAATCCTACACAGAATTTTTAAAAATTACATTTGTGATAATTTGTTGTCTTAAAAATAATGTCATGCAATCACATATTAATGGCTAAGGATGGAATCAGCAAAGGCTGAAGATAAATATCTGGTCTATACCAAAGTACTTAATTTCTGGTTCTCACTTGCTCTCTTTCTTTAGGATAGTGTGTGCAGGAACTGTGGGCTCTTCCCAAGCGGGTGCAGAGCAGTTTTGTGAATGACAATCTAGAGCCAAGGGACCTGCACCTGGTATGTAGTTTGGGGAAACAATTACCAGCTCCTCAACAGCTGCCAGAGCCAAGCAGGGCTTGAGGGAGCGGCAATAGCTCCCTGTGATCTCTGTCTGGCAGACACTGAAAGTACAGGCACATGCACAAAGGCACGCTCAGAATTGCACCTGCACACGTGTTAATTTATGGGTCCGGTGTTAAATCCAGGGCCAGTCAGTGTTATTCTCAGTTGTCATCAATCTCTTTAATCTTTTGCACTGTTTGTTGCATCCACTTATTTTAAGCACGAGGGCTAAAGGTGTAGTTAATAAGTGCCTCACCCCAGCTCGGAGAAGATTCATAGCTCCAAATTGATGGGACTCCTTTGCTCAATGTCAAAGTCGTCTGAAGACCACTTACATGTAAGATGTTTGAATATCCTATAGATACTGGATCTTTCCAACTTAAGTGCTGATTGTTATCAGTGCAATATATTTAGACAATACTCTGGCTGTATCAGCTTGCTATATTCTTGACCTTTCTTATTAGATTAAATACAAGTGCTAATAAATGGCAGATTCCCTTTTTCTATCTGTGAGCACATAGCACTTTTCAGACAGACTTTTTTCAGATTTCACATATTTTACCCAGTCAGCTCTTTCCAATTATTCTGATCTATTTGAGACAAAGTTTTCCACTAGTTACTATTGGCATTAGGTTAAACAAGTACACAATAAAAAATAATTTTCAGTGGTTTATATGTAACATTTTGCTTGGGAAGATCCCCAAGTACTTTATAAACCTTCATTAGAGGTGACAGCAAGCAATGTGTAATAGCCAGGGAGAGCTGTGCCCATTTTGCTGAGAGACACAAGTTCTGAGTCTTGATTTACCCACAGCCTTGACAGTGAGATAGTGCAATTACAGTTCTTGACAGCAGCACACTATCAAGAAATGCTGCTACCTCTGTCCGCACCTTTCCTTACAATGTGACCCCTCTCCATAATAGCTCATTGGCTATTTCTACAGAAGACTGTGACAACCCAGCTGTTTTAAAGGATTTAGCTAGGTGTTGCATTAAAAACTAACATGACTAATTTTGGTTTGCAGGTACTCTAACTAAGATCCATAGTGTCCACATTAAAGATCAGAAGCTTACTCCACATAGAACTGTAAAGCAGCATATGGTTTAACTATCTCTTTGTGTAAGTTATTCACAGAAAGAGAAAACAGCTGCTGAAATTGCAACTTTTCCTTGTACTTTCAGTCACAGACAGCCCATTGAAGCTCCCCTTAAGTTGGCAGTTTTGACCACCTGGAATCAAGTAAACAAATTCACAGAGTGCCACTGGTCTCCATGCTAATACAAGGACATAGTGAAAGCAACTGAGGAATTTCAGCTGTCTGTGTGGAAGGCTGAAAAGGATATCATTTAGTGTAATGGTTGCATAAATGAGAGAAGTAAATGGAAGCAGGAAAAAGACATGCCTAGGTGTATCCCTCACAGTAACCCAGTGGTCCAGCCATACTATACAAGGTGTTGCTTCTGAAGATTGTAAACAATATCCCTCCAAAAAATCAGCTTCCTGTATATTGTCCTGGGCTTGCACTTAAGAGCACTGCCTTCTGCAAATTTTACTATCTCACCTGCAACACAGGCCTGGCATGACTGTGCTAATTTGATTCTTCTATTAGCCTGGCTTCTGCTACTTCTGAATCCTCTGCAATATATTCCTTTTCATGGTATAGAAGGAAAAGGAGCAGATACCAACAAACAGCTTGTTGCACAATCCTGAAAAGCCTCAGGGGAGTCCTCATGGGGGAAATAACTTAGAAATGCATTGATACAAATATAAAAAAAATTTGAGAGAGGTATTGATTTCTGAACCAGTTTCTCTTCTTTGGAACAGTCCAAACTCCTTCCTTGAATGTTGGCCAGTTTGTCAGGTCCTAAAAGATAGCAAAAGCAGAAGTTTTGACAAATTGTCCAAGGTACTTTATCAGATTTCTCCTGAGGAATGGAGACCAAGAAACGATATAGCTCAATAGTCACCAACAAAACATTGCACTCTTATCTTGTGAAGTGGAACAGGATTTAAGTCACACGTACAACTTATGGTAATCTCCAAGCAAGTTACTATAAGGACAGCAAAATTCTTAAGATAAAGGCTCATGTGTTGTTTTGGTTGTCTTGCCATTGTAGATATTTCTATCCCTTAGTGGTCTGTGCATAGTTCAGGGTTAGAAATTAAAGTAGCTTCAGGGAGGGGCAGAACTGCCAGCACTTACCACTGCACACACTTCTCAGAATGGTCAAGGCCTTCTGGCAGCTCCTGGTCAGACTCCTTTCCATTCTATATCTCAGCCTCAGCTGCGTGTCGTGTTGGCCAAACTCCCTTCTGCTACACCAGCTGCAAAGCTTCCCTTCCCTTCATAGGCAGCTATCGTCAGCCTCAAACCCATCATCTCCAGCCCCACACTATCCTGAGCTTCATGTGTGCTTTTCCAGTGTAAGACCTCTTTCATACCCTGGATTACATTTTCCTGGTCTTTGAACTGAAAAATCTCATTGAGCACTGTTTCCACAGGAGACCAGAAATCTCTGTATATTCCTCTTCTCTTTCCTAGAACAAGACTACCTGCACCCTTTAGTTTTTTTCCTCTCCTGCTCTGTAATATCAAAGACAAACTTTTCTTCTCATTTTTTATACTATCCTCTTCCACCTGGTACAGCTGCTAACTTACCAACTGCACATGGAAAGGGCCCTCAAGTACACGGTGCTCTGAAATTCTGTGCTGCTCTGTTGTCAACAAAAGTCTGTTCTGATGTTAAGTAAGCTTACAGAAAGATCAACAGGTGCTGTTATAATTCAGAAATATTCTGTTTTAGAGCCAAATCCTCATAAAAAAATATGCTCAATGGTTGCCTATATAATATATATGTATCATATACATTTATATTTATCTATAAATAAAATCTATAATCTATACATAAAAGTGTATGGATGCAAATATATGCATATA
>WEKY01002669.1:21449-60523 GCA_013390045.1 Picathartes gymnocephalus
TTTTTTTTTTTGTTTGCATTTTAGTATCCATAGGCCTAGGAGAAACACATGTAAACAATATGCAGTTTGGTGAACAAGAATAGAACCTGTCAGTATTTAAGATGTTAATATTTAAAACCAGACTGCAGATTCTTAATAAAAGAGGCACCTTCATCAGATGTGTTCACAAATACAATGATAGCCTAAGTCTGATTAAGTCAGATGTCAAACATGAATGAGCAGGCAGGAAGCTTCAGGAGGCTGAGAACAAACACGAAGCGACAGCTCTGAAAGGCGATGAAGAGCAAGCTATATTGAAAATGAGATGGTTAAACCTGAGTTACACTGAATAAGCTCCAGTTTCTTATTTGAATGCATTGTGGGTGGACCAACACAAAATGTTTACTCCCAGGACTTGGCAGACTGTTATCTTTCACCTAAGAACAACTTGCTGAGGCATTTAAAAACAGTACTGAACACTGAGCAGACAAAGGTGGCAAGTATTTTTCCCCAGTAGCAGTTTGGTTTTTTTTCTCCCACTAGTCCCTAATGCTGTCATTGTGTTTGCAAAATAAAGAGGTTTGTGGTGTGGTATGGCACAGTCCTGTATCGTGGAATCTTTTTTTTTAAGTTTTATGAGATCTAGAAAGCCATGTGCCAGTTACAGTAGCAGACAGCTGCATGGCTCTGAAGAGCTCTGCCTCTGTACCATCATATGTGCTAAAATAGCCTATTTACAATACACAACACTATGTCTTCCTCTATTTTCCTTTCCATTCATTTATGTAACCCTATAAAATGACAAAGATTTTGATTAATATTAAAAACATTTTAGCAGAACTGCAAAATATAGAACAGTTTGACTTCAGGAAGCTTTATTTGCTTCAGTAGGGGTTTTCTACTGTACCTGTATGGGAGACTCAACCCAAAATCCCACCTAAGCCACTGGGAACACTTTCCAGGTCTTTAAAGGGTAGCACAGCAGTTCACAAGTTGGGTGAGATGACTAGCCTCAAGTTCAATGTTCCTGTGCAGACAAACATTGATTTTAAGTTCTACTGTCTTATAATGAGCAAAAGTCACTTAGGACAAAGTGCTTTGCTCAGCTGATAAAGTTTCAAAGAAGGAATCCTTTCTGTTTAAACTAACTCTGTATTTCTCATGTACACTTCCAAATGATTCTTTGCCCCGGTCTCCCCCCACAGGTTTGGTTAGCAGGAGATACTGCAGACCCCTGTTAGCACAGGTGGTGTGACCCCAGCCTCCTGTGGCAGGAGCCACGTTGCTGCCATGCAATGCTGAGGCCACTACAAGGAAAATGCACTCCTGGGAGATTTTAGCTTAAGGGGAACAGAAGAGAAGGCTGTGCACCAATGGGGACACAGAAAGGCAGGAAGAAACAGGAAAATACTGAATACCTCTAAATGAACTTACAGAAACTTCAGAATGAGTTAATTTCAAATGGTGGGCTCTGTAATCTAGTTCATTCACCTCCTCCATAGTTATGCTATCACCATGATTTAGATAATGAGTGAATACCTTTGTTCATCATTTGTCTTAATGGTCTTGTCCCATTTCAACTAGCTATTTGCTAAATCCTCTTTTTGTACATAATAATTGATCAAGATAGGATCTGCTTTTGAAACAATTGGAGAGCTCTTTACGTTAGTTAAGTAGTGTTATTTTGCAAGTGTGATTTCCTTAGATGCATTCTGCCATATTTGAAACCTAATCTGAGGTCTGGATGAAAACATTTAAGCCCTCTCCCTAGCTATCTCCAACTTCCAAACTGGACAACCTTCATCTGGTTTTAGGAGTTCAACTTTTTCACATACCACTAATTTATCCCAGTGATTATTCAATAAAAGCTCTTCTCACTGCTTTCTTTTCTACCTTGTGTCTATTCCACTAAATTATATCAGAAATTGTGTAATGGAATGATCTATCACAGACTACTAGTTGAAGAAAGCTGGTTCATTGACTCTAGAACACTGAACACGAAAGGCCTTGCATATCAGAACCTGAGCAGCAGAAAGTCAAGGTGGAAAACCACTGGCTTCACAGGTTTGTGCACCAGAGCTTAGTCACAGCTGGCTGGAAGCCCTTCAAGTCCTGGCCCTTGGTTCTGCTTTTTGTCCCCAGTGCCTGAGGGCAAAGAACCTGGAAGAGTTCGGCTCAGACAAAGCTTTACATTGGACTGGAATGTGGTTGGTTCAGGAATTCCTGCCAGGTTGCAGGTTCTTGCAAGGAAGCCCAGAAAGCACCATGAGATTTTCCCTGGAATATCTGGTCTGAGACCTGATGGGCCAGCACAGCTATTAGTGAAAGTGATGTTTTTCTCAGTTTTATAGTTGTTAAAATAACAACTTAAGCCAAAGAGAAACTTCTTTAAGGTACACCCCATCTGTAATTGTTTCTAATGCCATTTTTTATAATGTCTTACTCAAGAGAAATTTGAAAAATAATAATTCATTTGTATTTGAGCTGAATCCAAGTTCTTGAAAAGTCTTGCAAAGGCAGAATCCGGGATTTTGGCCATTTCTTTCTGGGTGGTAAGCAATAATCAAATTAATGATTTCAAATTAGTTAAAAATCATCTTGAACCAAACCCAGCTCAATTACAAGCAGATGGGTAAACAAGAGCAATGGGAACTCACAATTTAACTAGCAGCTCGTTATTTTAAAACACCTCTGGTAAAGGAAAAACAAACCAAAAAAATTTTAGGGTATATTCAATGGATATGTATGATTACATTAACTAAAGGCTGTGAGATCCACCCCATCAGTGACACTACTGCAGGGACTCAGTTGCCCAATAGCTTTCAGGACAATCACAGAAGCAAAACTCTGTTCAGTGGTAACTGCAGAGGGGAGCCTTGAAAATAAATGCAGAGCTTTATGATTTGTGATTTTTTTTACAAAGAAAATTGTCTCTGACACAAAAAAAAACCCAAGACCCACAACCCTGTCTCAAAAAGTGGCAGACTCTGCCTCTCCTTAAAATAAGGTCTCACTGGTAAGAGTTGTCCAGGCCTATGGATGGGCAGCTGAGACATTCCCAGAGTGTTCCCAGGAGCCAAGGCCAATAAGTACAGGGCAGCCAGCTCTGCTCTACTAAACACTCTTATCCTTCAAAACCACGTGTCTGCTTATAAATTGTCTTTTGGAAATGGTTCTGGAAATCCCCTGCTTCTGATTTGTGCCTGGGAGTGGTTTGAAGGGTAGTTGGCAGCAGCCTTGAGGCTTCTAGGGATGCCTAACTCTTTAACACCATAGATGACCATAATTCAATGTCCAGGACTGTTCCCAGGCCCTGATTATTTCACAAGGATACATGTAGACTGAGAAGAAAATGAAAATGACATATTTGATTTGTTGAGAATAGAACTGTCATGTTCTACAGGACATCTATTACAGAGATGGATTAAACGAATGTGATACTATTGCCTGGTGCAGAACTAACTACTAAACTCACAGAAGAATCCTTTTAGTAGCACTGGTATTACTTCAGAAAATCAACTTGTATTCAGGGATACTCCAGCACTTTGAAGTTGCAATTTTAATTTTGCCAACATCAGCAAAGAACCAAATTAATCTGCAGCAGACTCTAATGTGACCTATGAACCATATGAGTTGGGTTTCATTGGCGATAATGGCCCAAACTGGGAAGCATCTGTTAATTTCCTCTCTTACTTTGTACATCTGTAATCAGTCCCTCATGGGATTTGATTTTTGGAAGCTGGATTTCCTTGCACACATACCAAAATGCTCACTTCAATCTCCTTCATACAGTTTACCTATGAAGTCTTTGGTTAATGTGGTAAGGGCCAAACCTCAAGAGGGATGATCAATCCAGACTGCTGCTGGTTTCCACCAGCTGAAAACAAAGCTTTTAGACAATACAGAGAAATCAAAGCCTACAACACCTATTTTAAAGATTATCTGTCAGTGTCAGCAACAGAAAGGACATTCACCTCTACAACCCTCGTCTGTAATTTTGTCGGGGTGGGTGAAAGAGAATGAGAGTACAATGGTTTCACCTCTTCTGCTTCCTAATGATCCTGCCTTCCCCCAGTCAACCTACGCAGAGACATTTACAGCCATCAAACGTACAGACTGCCAGACCTAGGTGTGTTGGACTGCGTCTCCAGGGATCTTAACCAGATGGAATTTTAGCAGAGGACACAGTTCATTTCAGAGCAATCCGAACGAGCAGCTTTCTTTTCTTTATTACACCACTGCATTTGGCAGCAATCCACCAGAGGCAGATTCTCTGCTCTCTAAGGAATGATCTGCCCACTCTGTCCATTTAACAGGACGTTCAGCTCAGAAAATCCAGTCGCTGATCACACATGTGGAGCAGATGTGCGAGCATGCGTAGCAAAATAAAAAATAAAAAATCCCAGCAGTGTACTGGGAGAAATGTAGCGTAACTACTGAAAAACAGTGACACAAAGGCTCTGATTCTGAAACAGTGGTTATTGTTGTTGTAAGGAGGATTTTTCTTATTACTCTTTCTTAGGGAGGAAAAAAAAGCATAATAAATCCTTTATTATTTTTCTCTTTGGATGTCAGGGAGGATTATTCATGTTATACTAATGTGGTGTCTTTGTTCGATTTCACAGACTTCTCCTTACAAAGATACGATTCTAACTATTTTGACCAGACTATCTTGGGACCCTACCTCTCAGGAACTGAGTGCTGGAAAACTTCCACTGGAAAAAAAAACCACAGCCTTTTATAAGAGAGGATATCAGAAGTATACATCTTTTATCCATGCCCCACACACTTGCATGTAAAGGGAGAGCACCAGCTGTTTTTCTCATGGTGAATAAGGGTTACTTGGGGAAATCTGACTTCCTGTTTTTACATGGACAGCTACATTGTTGCATGGCCAGTTAATTTTGGTTAGGTCAATAGAGCAAGTTTAATTATTGGAACCTACCTTATTCACCCAAGCTTCACACTGTACAGAAGAAAGAGGGATTTCTAGGAGCTCCAAACTGCACAGAAGCTGAAAAGCTCATCTTAATTGCATGCCCCCTGCTCAAACATATAAAACTTTTTTTTTATGGTGGGACACAAGCAGCAGGGAAGATGGGATTTCCTGAATAGTGTAATTTGGACTGCAGACGACAAAATTTCTATCTTAGTTAAAAATATACTGAATAAAAATCTAATAGTGATTTATATTTTTATATATATCTATATAAGTATGTGTATATATGGATTTATATTTTTATATATATATAAACCAAACTGCCAAAACTCCACAAATTCCCAAATTGACATATTTAAAACACTGGGAGCAGCATAATTACTCCTACAGATGTGGTGGGAAAATGGTCCATTTTTTCCACAACAGCACAACTCAAAACAACAAAAGCTTGCACACTGTGGAATACAGAGAGCAATCCCGTTCAGTTACAGGAGGTACTATGAAAACACATCTCTCAAGTTATGGCTCTCATAACCAGGACCACTGGTGATGGTGGAATGAAATAACAACTAATCCCCAGTACAATCCCCTAAGAAACCAAGACTATTTCTTTCACTCTGTGATGTTCATTTCTAATTTACTTTAACTGGAATGCTAGGGGGTTTTTTTATTTAGTTCAGTCACTGGCTAAGCCCCTTCCTCCATTTCATATGGTGTTACAAGCTATGGTGGATTTCTAGATCTTGGTCTTGGTTAATGCATCAAAGGACATATGGGCTGATTTCCTTCAGTTTCTCATAATATACATGTATCCAGCTGCATGTTATTACATAACTTTAGACTTAAAGCAACCAGATCATTCTAGATACCATGATCTATTTCTGTGTTTTTGATACAGTAATATTACAGCAGGAGAAACTCACCAGTGCTGTTACAAAGAAAGTTTGGGGTTTTTTAAAAATTCATATCCTTGTTCTTAATAAACATCCCAAAGAAAAATATTCAACAGCAGCAGGCAGTAATAAAGAGGCAAAAAATGGCAAAACCACAGTTCTGAGGAAACCTATGTGAAAACACTGGTTGTGTCTTCCTGGTTACAGAAAACAAATAGAACTGTTCAAAGTGCTTGCCAACAAGGGCCTGCCAAATAAAATATTATTTTATGAAGTCAGGAAAAAACTAATTTTAAAGGTTATTGTAGGTTATTTGTGGTCACGTCTTGTGTTCATAAAACATGATGTCATCTTGAACCCTTCACTATTTTTATTTCAGCCCTATAGATCTTTGTCTGAGACACTATCTCAGCAATTGCAGAAATTTAGAAGTTACTGGAAAATACTTAGAAGAGTCTGTCCTACAAATTTAATAGGAATAAAATAAATTAGACACAAGCCAAGAGAACGCAAGAAACCATCACCACAGCTTTATTTTAGGGGAGTTTGTTTACCTAATCCAGTAATCTGGAATGATGAGATCACACCAGTATCATTAAATCTGAAATGAGGCATTTGAAGAATGGTTTTCCTTACTTTGTTTCAAATTAGATTAACACCAAAAAACTGTGCATCATGGCATCTGATTCTCTACCTTGTCCCTGGAACACTGGGGAATGACTATGAAGGCTTCTAGGATAAACATTATGTCACCTTCTGCTTTTTTGCTGGAAAGAGTATATTCACCTCAATGAGTGAGTCATGCCATGAGCCAATCTGAAGTATTTAGTTGAACTGCAAACTGATGGAGAGGACAGAAGCTAAAGAGATGGTCATAACGAGTTAAAGACTTTACCTGACCACCATTAAAGCTTCTGCCTCATTTCTTTCCCTCTGTTCTATCTAACATTCACTGACCCATCATAATGCTGGATGGACTACATGAGATTTTGGTTTTTTTCAGAATCAGGGCTTCCTATAAATGATTTCTTCCATTTGAAGCTACCTAATTAACAGCTGACTCAGGCCTGAATGCTTCCTTGAATATTGTGGCTGCTTTGGGGATTTCTTCTTTTTAGCCACTGGCAGCCTCTTTGTTGCTCTCACAGCTCAGGCAGTTTGTCAGAGCAAAGAAATGCTTACCATATCCCTTGTGCCCCTTTGGGCTTGTGTGCCTACTAATTTTTTCATTAGGATAAGAATATCCCTCTGGTTTGCCTTTTCCTTGTTCCATTTAGGCTTTGTTTTACAGTCATGGGAAGTGACTTGACATGAACTAAATCTTAAAATATGAGATTTTAAGATAGGGGATGAATTGTTCTTCATTTTCTTTCTGAAGCCCCTGACTCTCTGCTATCCCAGTGATGGTGGAAGCACCCTGTACACGGAAGAAGCTGTGTGCTGGGACCTGGCCCAGTGGGAGCAGTTCCTTATGGCTTGGCTTATTGTGGGAGTGCAAGGAGATTCATGGTGGGTGCTATGACATTCTCATGGGATACCAGAGCATTTCTCCTGGTGCAAATTCTGGCTTTGTTATTCTCACTCCTTTTCTCAAAATATGCCTGTCTTTAAACTTAAAGGATATTCTATGTGGTTCTTAGTGGCAGTGAGGGCTGACAGTCTGTGTCACCTGCAAAGAGCACAGGACTCCTACTCACATGGGATGGAGAAGTAAAGGCAGTTTGAACCCATTTCAGCCCTCTCTCTACCACAGGCTGCTGCAAGCACTGAGGCAGTCTTCAGATCTTTGTGGAATTTACGTAGCCTAGAGGCCTGGGCCAGTGCTCTGCTGGTGACCTTGCTCAGGGTCTCTGAAACACATGTGGTTTGGCTCTGTGGCCCCATCTCCAGTGGGCGGCCTATTTGATGCTTGGGGTCACCAGTGATTTTTAGAGGGACAGCTAAAAGCCCTCCTTGTGGCTGCCAAAGGAAATCCTTCTTCAGTTGCATCTGAAATTTCCAGAGGCTCTTCTCACTACATGAGCCTTTTCCCTGCATAAAAGAGCTGCAGTTACAGGACAAATCTCACTCAATATATCTTACCTGTAAATGACATCTTTTCTCCCAGATCAGTTTCTAATACCCCGCTGATGTTTGTTTTTCTGTTATGTTGCCAGTTGGAATTCCTGATGCTATTTCCATGCTGTACTGTCATATTTGTGGAAAGAATCTCAAGACCACAGTTTTTATTGCTGGCTTATCTTTTGTATTTTCTGTGCAAACTTCTTACTCTACCTACAGTGGAGTCAGACTTCTATTCCCACTATCAGTTTCACTCCCCCCAGGTGTCTCCTACCACCCAGATTGTAAATATGTTTCTTTCTACTAAGTACTGTGGAATTCATGCTTGGGAAACCAAGAAAAGCTTTCAGACAATTTGGGCTGAACTTAAAGATTCTTGTGGTTAATCAATAAAATTCAAGTGCAAAAGAGGAAAACAAACTTAGGCAGAGGCTAACATTTGTTGTGGAACAAATTATGTTTTCTGGTGGTAAAAATGCTTAACTTGTTTGTTTTCCTCAATAGCTGAATTCAAAATAAGGCAAAAATGTGACATGTTGAGCCACTATATTTGTGTGTTTCTTAAAAGAAACATGCAGGGTCTCTATTACCATTTGGCTTCATTGGCTGAACTTTTGCATCTTTATCTAGAAACATTCCAGCCAGCCAGTCTATCATATTAAAAGTACAATTTCTAAAGCACTGAACAATCATGTAACTCAATTCTGGATTCAACTGGCTTCTATCTTCCCCCTTAAGCTATCCTCTACATGTACTGAAGGACTCATGGGATTTTCTTGTGGGTTTTTTGGTTAAGGTTCCCCCACTTTTTTTTTTTGTGTGTGTGTGTACTCACAAATGATTTGTTCTGTTTTTAAAATGGGGGGAAAATAAGCAGTGGGAGGTCTCAGTATTGGAGACAGTTGTGCCATAAGGATAAGGTAGGGATGGGATGGGGAGGAAAATAATCCAGCTGCCTAATCATTTCTCTGTAACATGACTGGAAGCATGTATAACACTAGAGCAAAAGGGGGCCATAGCCCTTGCATTTTAATATGCATTTATGCCATAGCTAATAAAAATAAATCATACAGTATTTACCATAGGAAATTGCCATCCTCATGTGCCACAGAAGATTTGGTCTTGATGATCTATTCCTGTGATGGGGACAAGTAAGAAACTAACACTGCAGAGTTCAAACAAAAAGCCTAGCATTGATGGGAAAATTAATTCAGCCACTTCTGAGATAAATTATAAGAACTCATCTTCTGTATTTCTAACTTTACTTTTCTGGGGCAATTCCCTGCAGGGGCAGATTGGATGTGGCACTCAGAGGTGGTGTTAGGGCACAGATTGGACTCGATGATCTTAAAGGTCTCTTCCAACCTAGTGATTCTGTGATTCTGTGATTTCCCAGTTCTGTTTTACTGTACACTGCAAGCATTTTCTGTGCCCATTGTGGTCTACTGTGCAGCCTAATTCTGACCATCTTTCAAAGCTGACCGTGGAGGTCAGCTAAAGAGGCAGGCTCCAACTGCTAAACTGAAATTTTATAGCAGGAGGCACCTGCTGCATGACTGAAAAAATGTTGTGTAGTATAGCTGCCTGAATCTTGAATAGATACTCAGAGGATAAGGAAGGAGAATTCCCCCAGAGCTCTAAAATTTCAGGTCTATTCCCATACCTGCCATCAAGTTTGACAGGAACTCAAACTGGAGAAACTACACACCACAAGCTTTTTCTTCCAGAACTGCACAAGCAAACTGTGAGGTGGTTTCAGCCTCCTGCATACTCAGTGAGAAATTTGATTCAAAACCAAACAGATGTAATGCTGAAGGATATGACTGAATATTTTTTAAGAAAACTCAATGTTTCTACAAGTAAATTTCAGCAAGTGAAATCCTGAAAGAACACCACTCTAGTCAGAAGGGCAACATTAAAAGAAGATAACAGCAGAGCCCTGAAAGAAACTTCCTTTGACTGAATTGAGCTAATTTTCCAGGATCCTATTCGGAGGGGCAGTCTTGGAGAGCATCCTTTCCAGAAAAACAGAAACCTCTGCCACGTTGGTGATAGGACAAAGGGAAATGAAGACACAAGAGAAAGTTCTGCTCCCATCTCAAGTCAGTGGGACAAAGACAGTGAGGGTCATAAAACTGGGACATTGTGACAAAATGCAGGGGACTTTCTCTGCCTCAGAGCTTAACAGAGTCTCCTAAGACTGTCCTGCAGTTCACACACACGGATGCAGTTACATTCTTCTAGTGGAAGCATAATTTCATCAGGAAAGACAAGGATAGTTTAGCCACTCTGCATTGGGTGCGTAAGAGTCTGAAGGACAGAAGCCCTCTCGCTGTGGTCCGGTTGCCATCACAGGAGACAAATGAAGAGGCTCATCATGGGACTGGTCACAGTGGTGAGACAAGGGTGCACCTTCGGTGTGGCAAGTGACTGTTTCTACACAGCAGCACAAATGCGTACATCTCTGCCTTCAAGGAGGGAGTTTGGTCCAAGTCTACTATAAACAGCTATTTCACAATGATGTAGTGAGGCCTGATGTGTACAGAAGACAGAAATCCTTTTGACAAGGATTACTGTTAATGAGTAATAGATTAAAAACTAGACATTATTTATTATGAAATCCTTCTTAAGAATATTTCAAAAGTACTCAGAAAGGGACAAAGGCACACAAGTGTTATTAATTAATTTAGTTTCAGTAACACAAAGAGGAATTTAACTCAAGTAGAGATATTTATCTATCTATCTATCTATCTATCTATCTATCTATCTATGTGGGAATATGTATTTGTAAGATCAAAGACATCCTTAAAATATTCAGTAAAAAATGCTATTTCTGTTATTTGACTAAATCACTGATTATTATACAGACATAAATATAATTGTCTTTCTATGTGGTTATTGTATATTGAAAATTTGTTGTTGCACAATTTTCATTCTTCACTGGGATTTGAATGTGTAGCAATGAATAAGAATACTTGATGATTCATGATTGATAATGGGATATTTAATCATTTTGTCTCTTCGTCATCATTCTAATGAACATCTGCCAAAATACCTTGTTTGTAAATACTATTCTGGGACTGTGTGATGAAATCAGCCTTCTTCCTAGTATTAATATCAAATACAGATCATACAGTGTGGCAGGAGCAGAATATTTATGTGTCATAAATACAGTCATGGCACAGTAGAATTCATCAAAAGATGCTCCTGATTTTATAGATAATTTTTTTCAGTGTTTTTGAGAATTGTTCCACTACTGTAATGTTAAAAACTCTTGATAGAATTTAAGGTTGGGGTAGGCTTTTGCCCAGGACAGGTCGGAGTTGGGTCAGTGTTGGGCGGGAGTGTTGATCTGCTGGAGGGCAGGAGGCCTCTGCAAAGGGATCTGGACAGGCTGGATTGATGGGCCAAGGCCAACGGCATGAGGATCAGCAAGGCCAGTGCCGGGTCCTACACTCGTGTCAACCCCAGGCAATGCTGCAGACTGAGTGCAGTGTCTGGAAAGGTGCCCCGTGGAAAAGGACCTGGGGGTGCTGGTTGACAGCAGCTGAATATGAGCAGGAGCGAGCCCAGGTGGCCAAGAAAGCCAATGGCGTCCTGGCTTGGATCAGCAATATTGTGGCCAGCAGAGCTAGGGAACTGATTCTCCCTCTGTACTGGGTACTGATGAGGTCAAATCAGGGGAGGTTTAGTTTGGACATTAGGAAGAATTTCATCACAGAAAGGGTGATTAGAGATTGGAATGGACTGCCCAGGGAAGTGGTGGAGTCACTGTCCTAGAGACATTTAAGGAAAGACTGGATGTGGCAAAGAGTGCCATGGCCTAGTTGACATGGTGGTGTTCAGTCATTAGTTGGACTCAATGATCTTGGAAGTCTTTTTCAACCCAACTCATTCTGTGATCCTGTGATTAGGACAGTCTCAGTAACATGTCTTAACAAGCAATCCATTCAATTTACTTTCTGCTTATTGCATATTTGTAGCCCAACACAATCTGCTGCATTTTAAGAGGACTTGTCTGAATATATATGCATGTATTCATATATGTGTTAGGTGTCATTGCCACTACTGTTTCTGAAAGTAAAGGTGTAATCCCTAGCAAGTAACGTCCTGTACAAGTGGCTTTGTACAACTTCTGCAGCTCCTTTGTTTCTCTTCAAGTTGACAGAGAATTGTGACACAAAGTAGGAAAATTATCATTGCCATATTTGTAATGCAAGAAATACTTAGGAATTTGTAATATTTAAGAGGATATCTACTAGTAAGAATCATATTTTTAAGTCGTCTGAAGTGAATCTAGTTTGTTCTATTTATTATACAGACAGCTGTTCAATTTGCAGACAGCTGTGTTAGTTTAAGATCTTACTATCCCCAGCTGTTTGCAGCCAGCATGTTACTGAAGGCCCCTGTCCACAGAGTTCTGCACAGCTTTACTTGGCTTTCTGAGACTAGCTAGGGCAAGGTGATTTGGGCCAGTTCAAACCATCTGCAGTAGCCATTGCTGTTAAGATGTGCTGAATGCCATGAGCTATTCCTCCTATGGTGTCTTCACTGTAGCCGAGAAGCGATTTCACAGGGGTGAACCCCGAGCCCTCTGGGAGCATCTTTGCTGGGCAGATCAAATCCTCCACAGAAAGGTGTCTGTCCTGAGTCTCCTGCACATAATCAGTTACACATAGACGGTGAATAATCATCTCCTTTGTGGATCTTCAGTGGGATGTGCTCTTTGGTATGTAGGAAGCAATTCAGGTACCTAAAAAATGGTATATCATTATACATACATCTATAAATATCTAACGCCATTTCACCTTTCTTTTTGTTTTTGTTGCAGTGTGTATGTCTTTGATATCTTAAGGTTAAGCTGGCAACAGACACCTATTTTTAGTAATCAGATTTTCCCCCTCAGTGTTGAATTGCTCTCACTGACCAAGAGTATTTGTTTTGGAGAGCTACTAAAAAATTTTATACAGCACAGTCTGAAGCCAGTGAGCTAAAAATTCAAGGTTACTTTAGTGATGTTTAAATAATTTGAAATTCTGAATTCTTTGTGAGGAAGATCCTTAAAAGAGACTATTACAAAAATAATGTCTCTATAGACATAATAAAATACTGCATTAGTCAGACCTTTTCCTAGAGGAAGTAAAAGCAGTCTTTCTTGGTTAGAATCCTGGAGATCTGTTTCTCATAATGTGATATTTAGGAGCAGCTATGAAATGTCAATATTAATGCTTGTACCATTCTAATTTTACAGACAAAAAGAAAAAACCCACACTACACAACTTGAATATTTTTCTCATTATCTCATATATGCCTGAGAAAGTTATTTGCCTGATAGCAGTGTGAAACAGAAGTGTATAGTCCCAACAGAGGGGATCTCAATACTTGAGATTGTCATATAAAAGCAAATGGCTCCTAAATTACTGGTCTACACTTCTCAGATGTGGGATTGGGTCAGTTCTTTTGTGCAAAACACTTTGCTTCTGGACAGAGAGCTTGTTACCTTTACTCTCTGGTTGGGACCTGTAATGGTGGAATCATTTAGTTGCACTGGAGTTTGCATCAAAAAGTTGTTGAAAGAAGAGGTGTAGATATTACACATTTAGTGGCCACTGTGTTCTGTACACAAATTTTGTCTACCTGAATGTGTTTCAGAAAGGTGAAGGATTTAGGAAGGAAAGGAAAAGTCTTTACAATTTCAAGCAAACAACTGAGTTTTAACTAAGTGATTCCACATGCTGGTTGAGAAAGACTGCCCTTCAGTGCACTAAACCTACAAATCATGCTTGTAAGACCTTTTCTTTCTGTTTTTGACCTATCACTTTAAATTCTATGTATCTATTTTAGCTGCAATTTAAAACAAATTGTCCCACAGTCTGATGAAGACTACTTACTTTCAGTGCCAGCAAAGGGCATATGTCACAAGAAATAGTCTGCACACGTACTTCACTGTTGCTTATTAGACAGATGACCTTGATGTGAATCTCCACTGGGGGCTGAGGCTGCTTATGTCCATGTTTGGTTCAGGTTGTCTTGTTACTATTTCCTTCAACTAGGGCAAAGATACAAAGTTCCTCTAATTTTTGTCTCAATGCTTCTCAACATCATCCAGAAAGAACAACTTAGTTTTTAGAGGGAAGAATCTGAGACCAGAACTCCCATTTGTTGTACACTCATTTTCAGTGTTTGTAAAACACCCAGTATCCAGATATCTCAGGCTGTACTGAAATGGAATGAGATTTATGAAGTACAAAGAGACCGAGGAAGCTACTGTATATGCCCATTACCTGGATATCTCCCTAAAATACTAGCAAATAGAAAGGTTGTATTAATATGCATACAATCCTTGGTGCCCACAGGTTTCTCACTTCCAGGCATAATCATAAAATAGTATTATAATAAATATAACTATATGTAGTCCAATACAGTGAAGTGAACCAATTCTTTAAGACACATGTTCTAATGTCCCTTCTGCTTTAGGCATCATGGGACATTGAGGGACCGAAAAATTGAGGTCAGCAGAACCATGGAGGATGAGTGAGGATGGCTGTGTTGCTATGGGGTCACAGATTATGGCTGTGGACCAAGAAGAATATAATTGAGTTTTCACTATAAAGCCACTGAAAATACTTCATATAAAAAGTTCTATGTATTCTCCTTCCTTTTTCCTGTCCCTCTCTACTCCCTGCCTACAGAATGTCAACACTTATGAGTAAGTAAAACAATACTTCTGAGTATTTTGATGCAAATTGATAACACTATGACTTAAATTAAGACTTATCAGCTATTTTTATTTTGAAGGCATGAGCAATGCAAATAGTACAGAAACACATCTCTTAATTAATTGCTTCATGTCACAAATGTTTATTATTTGTATGCCAATGGTACCTATAAACAGAAGATATATGTATATATTCATATATGTGTGTGTCTCACGTATAAGCAGGGCAGCCAGATTAATGATGGTATTTTATTCCAATAAATAACCCACATTTCCCACAATATTTTAGGATGCTTTTTCTATGATACTGTGTGTATGGTATTTTATACTGGGATGACAACATCAGGGACACATTCAGTGGCTGCTTAAAACTTTATCTAGACAACAGCTCAAAATTATGCATTTCACACTATTGAAAAGGAGTTACAGAGTCAGAGTGGGGTTCTTAGAGAACCACTGACTGGACCAAAATACCTTTTTAAAAATTACCCTTAAAGGAAGAATATATGGCCCTTTCTTAATGCTTTGTGTATTGTTGCTAAGTTTTTATTATAGAGGTAGAAAATAAAATAGTTTTCTTTGTTTATTAGTGTTTACTCCGTTTCCATTTTGTTGCATACTTGTGCCATGATTCAGCCCCTAGAAATAGAAGTATTCTTCTGGGCTTCTAATGCTCTAACATCTTGGCTCTCACAGCAAACAATTTTATTTACCACCAAGTTGCCCTACCTACAAAAATAATTTCTGAAGGTTTTGTGAGTTGGAGTTGCATTAATCTGAATGATAGGCTCTCCTCAGCCTGCTTAGCATTATACCTCATTCAATAGACAGTTTAATGGATGATCCACAGCAGTACATTACAGTTTTGAGCTCTGGGAATTACTCTGCACAGCTCAAGATTTGGGACTGGATTTGGTGGCTGAAATCCAAAAGCTTTTTCCTTTTTTTAAGTACCAAACATTGCTTCTTGCCAAGTGGGATCATTTTCCCATCTGTCGAAGGGTTTTCTGCCCTTGGTAACAATATTCAGTTTTTCTGGCTCCTTTATGCTCGCACTAGTATAAAATTGAGGTAACAGAGTTTAGCAGTAATGTCAACAAGCAACTGAAGTTAAAGGCATCAGGGAATCAGACCTAGAGGTGTGAAGGACCAAAAGAAGGCCTGTCTGCATCTGGAGGGGCTTAATACAACCTCCGTTGTTTCCACCTCCTTTTAATAGATGATGCCTCATTTAAAAATAGTTAAGAGCCCTTTTCCTGTGACGCTTTCTCGACTAACACACCAACTGCCTTTGAAAAGTTGGGAGAAGGATCAGCTGTGATTGGAAGCCTTCGAGAGCAGTGTTTATGTCCCATCCCCAAGGACTCCTGAGTGTAAACCCCTAGTTTTTGGTGGGGAGTGTGCCAGGGACACAGCATGGTATGCCCTTTAATACTGCCCACGTACTGCAGCGTGATAAGGCCTGACCTTCACAGAGTGACAGTGTGAGTGAAAGGTGGACGGGCTGCGATGGGACGGGCTGGTGATAGCCCAGCTCAGCCAGGCACAGCTGGCTGCCCCTCTGGTGGATTGGCCTGGGGGGACACCAGGCACACCAAGCTGACCTGCTGGGAGTGGTTGAGATCCTGAACTGAGTACTGGACTTGCCACAATGCAGTCCTGAGAAGAATATTTGATCTTGGATCCTTAGAGTTTAAATCTCCACTGTGGTAGAGTATGCATTAAAAAGGGATAATGCGTATAAATATGGATACACCAAATATAATAGATACATATTAGTACACGAAATGCACAGGCTCCAAAGAAATTACTCCAACAGTTATTCTGCAATAACTGGAAAATGTATTTAAAAAATCATTTTGTGCAGCTTTTTTTGTCACAACACATTTCAGAACAGCTGTCATAACACTGGGAATTTACTTCCAAAAATATATTCCAAAAAGTCCCCTTTATCTGGCAGCAAAAGACTTAAAAGCAGAGACTACAGTGCACAGAACAATATTCCAAATGCACATGATAAAAAATAAAAAGCTTTTGGTTATTACTGGGTTAATCAGACCTGTTCTGGAAAGTACCAAAATTTGCATGTAGCTGTTTCAGAAATCATGGAGATATTTTGAACATTTCCACTGGGTCAAAGCAAAAATAACTATGCATCCTTTTTAGGTGATTATATTCAGAAGACTGATCTTGCTAGAGTGACTTAACACATCCATTACTGCAATTATAATTTCGTGATAATTACTCTGTAGAATTCCAACATTCTATTACCACAAGTTAGGGCCCATGGAGGAAAACAGCATCCAGCATCTCCAGGGTCTTGGAATGAGTGTCTGTGATTTTATAATTTCCAGACTCATTACACTTAGTTTGGGAGAGGCTATCCATGCATTTTGTAAGTTAAGAGCCCTCTCTTTGCTGATTAAAATGAAGCACTGTCATTGGCTTATCAGATCCAATATGTCTAATTAACATGGAAAATATGTTTGACCTACACTGGTTAAGATAGATGACTTCCATACACAAGTTCTAAACACTTTTAGGCATTAAGCCAAAGCTTAAAAGCAATTTGTGTTTTATGAAAATCTATTTATGGTTCCCTTCAAATAGAACAAATCAAAACAAAAAACCAGAAAACCTCACACAATTCATGTCTTCAGAGTCAGAATATCAATCCTCTGTAATCAGTATGTGACCAAATCCATGCTTACTATCTACTTTGAGGATGTAGCCATCAATGCTCCAGAGACCATGATCAGTGCAGTACTTCAGAGAGGCCTGTTTTAGGTCTGAGAAGGCACAAATATGAGTTATCCAAACCCTCCTTCTTTTCATGTTTTGGTTTCTTGGTGTGACCGTCAAGGTGTGAAAAGCACTACATTTGTCCATAACCAGAGCTAAAGACATGAATACAGTAAGGATATGTTGCTTCTCTAAGATGTCTTCTGACTGTGGCATTAACCAGCTTTTGAACCAAGCAAAGGCACAAAATGGATCACATAAATATCTGTAATTGCTTTCACAAGAACACAAATCAGCGAAATACTTGGCTTCTCACTTTCTTTGTTTTTCCATGAAGAGCTAGGACCTAGCTGAATACCTTCACTTTCCATCCTGTGGTGTAATCTGTGGTCTGGTTTTGCCTATGCTTGAAATGACAAAGCTTGGAAGTTACAGCTACTTCCCAGGTCTTGCAGGCACAGCTGCTACTTCACAAGGCAAGAACTACACAGGAGGAAGAGGAAGGACTCTTCCGATCATGACAGATGGGGTAGACGTATACCATAACATTAAAAAAGAGAAAGGTTGAAAGAGAAAGAAAAGAGCTACTGCTTTTAGTGATAGTCACCCAAAATCTGACTGAGTCTTTTCATCATGTCCTCATCTTCACCTCAAGGGAGGATCTGTTTTGCTATCTTTATAAATTTGGCCACCCCAGGTGGGATGTTGATGTTCTCATTGTGTTAAAAGTCAGCCTTGTCTACACTGATAAAGAGATCTAAGACAGCTCTGCAATAGACCTTGTTTTCCAAAAAAATATTGAGCTACAACAGTTAAAGGGCCTTCAGGTTATCCAAAAATAACTAATAATTTTTTTTTCAGATGTTGATGTGCCTTTGTTCAATGACAGATTTCTGGAGGCAAGTGTTACAGAGTAAACTAATGAGGCATTTCTTGCAACACTTTTAGTTTGGGTTCAAACTGGAAAGCACAGATCCAAGTTCTACTGCCTTGGGGATAATTTTCAATGTGAGGTTTGGATCCAGCCCACTATAAAGAGCCACTATACATGCAAAATTTTGAGATTGCTGTAGGTTTGGACTCTATCCACTGTTAAAGTTCAAAAGGTTTTGTCTGGGTATTTTGACATGGGCCTATCTCCATTTTAGTTTTGGAAACAAAAAAGCCCCAAATACACGTATGAAAGAAAATCCCCTTGCAAATATGCAACTTGCCTATCATATGCAGAAACAATTTCAGGACTCTCAGTCCTCCAGGCAGTCACTTATGCACTGACACCCATTGTTTTCAGAGGACTCCATGTGTAAATAATTAGGCACCAGGGAACAGCCATTTACATCAGGCTGTTGTAAAATATTATGCTGATGAAAACTTAAAAGGTAGCTGTAACACTTGATTGGATTGGTGTAGACTGTTAGCAGAGACTGTGTGGATGCAAGTTATTGTCACTCTCATCTTAGGAAGCAATTTAAAAAAAAATTAAATTTCTTTGCCCTTGATTTCAAGGGCATTTCCTGCTCTCCCTTCTAGGAGGAGAGAGTTTCCGAGTGCATGTTAGCAAATTCAAATGCTACAAATGAATTTTACAGTCCTTGGTGCTGGTTATTCTCACCTCATGAATCCAGAAGTGTCAATGAATTTGAAGGATTGTTTTGGGGGGATGATCTCATCTCCCAGCTTTACATATTCTCTAGTTTCGTTTTCCCCTGCAACTCATCCCATGCAGTCAGCTAGCAAGCCAAACTTTCCAGAAAAGGATAAACTGCAATTGCTTCTCTTTCTGTTCCTTTATGCTTGCTGCTTGTGCTCATCATCTTGCTGCGAGGCAATAGTTTTTGTCCAGGGATAGTAGTTATTGCCTATGTTTTTAATATTTAGTGTACTTTTTATGTTCTCAAAAGCAGTTCTATTCTTCCACAGATCAAATAAATTCCAACTTTCCGATATCATACAATGAAAGCTTCAGCTTCAGAAGCACAGCTGCAGATGAAGATTTAATTGCCACTTTGAATAAAGGGCTGAAAATGTCTAGCCAGTGAAAATGTAGTAAATTTGAGAGGTCAGAGCAATAGAGAGCATGTCTGTCTTCCACAGGGTATAACATATAAGGTTAGGAAACATTCCTGTAAAGCATACAGTATGTGATGCGTGACAATACATGTTTCTATTTTTATCACAGAGATAGAGAAAAGTGAAAAACATTCTTTCCTTTATGAAATCCTTTCTGGCTGAACGTTTTACTATCTTTAGTTATTTCATATATATATATATATATATATATATGTATATAATTTTTTTTTTTTTTGGTGAAAGGAGAGATTTTTTTTTCATGGTGTGAGTTCTTTCAAACATTTTCTATGTGAAGCTCAAGAATTTGCAGATGTCAGGAACTAGTTCTGGAAGTTCACAACAATTGATGGATCAATTGTAAAAGACCATAATGAGAGTTACAAAAAAATCTTCTCAGAACTTCCCTATAGCCCAAATTTCATATTCCTGTTCCAACGCATGAATGTCAGAAAGCTTCTCAACAAGCTCATCAGGCCTTATTTCATAGGAACAAAACAACATTTTTCTTCCCAAGAGCTTTTCTTGGAAAGAAACACAATATTTGTTAGTTTGAAAAAAAACCCCAGAAGTGGGTCATAGGACAAAACAAAAGCCATGGAAAATTACAGTCCCAAATGGTTAAAGATTTGCAAATCTATAGGCAGGTGGCAAGAGGATCAGATCCTGGAGTAAGTTAATGCAGTTTCAAAAACAGGTGGTATTATTAGCTCAGCCTGTAACTGGTATTCTTATGGGATGTCAAATGTGGGATGCTACGGAAATATTTAATTATATAATAAATGGGCCTCTCTGAACTAAATCTCTCAGCCTTTTGCTGCTGACTCATCAGTTGTTTCTGAAACAGTGTGTCTTTGACATTGCTACAGAGACTGCCAAAAGCTGGATCAACCAGCGCCAGCTGGTATTTGTGATACAAATTAATTCCCAAAGGGCATTTGCGTTATTTTAGTTTTCACTATACCCCAGTTATGCACTCATTCTGGTTGTCTGTTTTGTGCACTTAAGGGCAATGCAGTTCAGGAGGGTTTTGAAAAGAAGTGTCTCAAAAGTCAAGATAAATAATTACACTAAGAAAACATTATCTGGAAATTTTGCTGTGGCTTTTTACCTACATTTAATAATGATCCAAAAAAACCCCAAACCCAAACCAAAAAAACCCAAAAACCCAAAAACTCAACCAACCCCAACCACCATAAAAATAGTTTGGTTTAATTATAACACAGCAAAGATGCACAAACTATTTTAATGCTGATTTTACAAACAATAGAGCATATGATAATGTTCTGTGTCATATTATATTATGAAAAGCCTCTTTTATAGTTCTCTCATTCAGTTTAGAACAGTTCAGAACAGGATAGAAGAAACAGAAATCACAAGACCTATAGTACTTCTGAGCATCCTACTAAAAACTGTCAACATATAACTGGAACTATCTTAGAGGCCAAATGTCTCAGAGGCACACACTTCTAATGACTGCCAGCCAAAAGAGGCAGAATAAATGACACAACATTATGACTGTGCTGGATCAGTGAAAGCAGTAACACCTAATTTTACAATCAGTCTGTGGGATTCATTGTCACAGAATGCCAAAACTTTACACAGGTTAAAAACCAGAGTAGTTCATTCAGGAAAGAAAAGTTCAGCAAGAGCTAAAAAATACGAGAGTAAAAACTCTACCTCAAGAACTCCTTAATGTCATAATGTAAGGAGAATGTTGTGTGAGAAATGTCCCTAGAATGCTTCTCCTGCTCTTATACAGGAACAGGAGAGGGGAGGGTGCTCATCTTCCTAGCGCTATAGATGCAAGGTGGTGTATAACTTCCTATGAGCCAAAGAGGCTGAATAGCTCATATTTGTGTTAGTGCAAAGAGAAGAGAGAGGGAGATCACTGCATGTTGGCACTGTGGCTCAATAGTAAAGTCCTTGGCATGTTTCTTGCCTCTTCTCTCCCATTTTACTAGGTAAGATATACCAAGGTCTCTTGACCTTTCTATGATGCCAGTCCAAACACTCTAGTGATGGAAAATACATAATTTACCACCTTTCAGTTTGTACCTGTATCATCCTATTACAATTCCTGGTTCTACTTCTGTTGGTATTTTATTGCTAGCTAGACTTCTGCAACAGATGTACACAGACCACATCAGAGAGGAACAAAATGTTACTTGCAAGTGGGAACTACTACTCTGACAGTAGCAGTGACTTTTCTAACATCTGTTATTCTTCAAAGCGTGCTGTGCATTTTTTATCTTACCTATCTATGAGCAGAGATTGATTTTTCCTTAAAATTCCTGCACCACAGCAAAGACAGCAAAGTGCAAAATAACCCTACTAAAGGAAAATAATAGGAGATTCATAGAAGGGTCTTCATTGGTGTTTTTCAAAGACTGCAATGTGTTGTGCAGCTCATCACCAGGGCTTCTTTTTTCCCATTTCTTCCCCATGCTGTTTGCCTGGCTCCCAGGCCCACATAGGCCCAATGTACATGCTCAAATCAAAATCAAGGGCACAGCCCTGATGAACAAATGCTATTTTCTTTTGCCACCTGATCACAGTTTAGCTACTACTGTTACTGTTTTCTGCCAGTCCTCAACAAAGAAATCCAATCAACAACATTCATTCTGCACATTGCCTAGTTGGCCATGCTTTTGATGAAATAGCTGACCCTGTATTTCTGAAAGAAGCTATTTTCAGTAATAAATATCCCATTTTTCTGGTAGCTGGGGAATTGGAAATGACATGATTTATTTCTCTGGAAAAAAGTAATGGTTGATAAGCAAAGATTTAAGGTTATTATTTAAAATTTCAAATCCACTTTTATTTCAGTCTTTTCCAAATCTTGCTGACTATTATGATTTTGGTGCTCAAACGTGTTTTACATAGTCTCCTCACACTCCTAAGTAGTTCTGTTGCATTTTTGTGACTGAGTGTTGCCATTCATTGCTTGAAGTAGGTAACAAGGGTTGTGCATTCCTTCAAATAGAAGAACATCCCCAAAGGCTTACTTCAAGTTCTGCTTTGAATTTAAAGCCAAACTTTAAAATCTGATTATTGCATCTTCTTTTTAAACATGCTTTTAAGTCTGTTCACATGTGGAAAATATTTTCAGTTAGAAAAACATAGTTAATATATTTATTCCTACAAACTGAATATGTGACACGTGGTACAAGAAACTTTCATACGTACGAAAGCTATCCATATGAGTTTTATTGCTTCTGCTGTTTCTTATGTGAGTCTGCTGATGATGTGGCTAAATAAAATTTGGCCCATCCATCAGTTACCAACAGACAAGGATTTATGAATACATATATAGCTTCGCATAGGCTTATAGAAGACCCTTCCTCTAACCACTGATATTCACTTAAAGACCACGTTTTACTTATTTTTGTTGGGGTTTGTTTGTTGGGTTTCTGTTTGTTTTTGGCTGTTGTTTGTTGTTGTTTTGTTTTGTTTTTCCCCTTCTGTGTTCTTCATGTCAGTTTGTTAAAGAGTCTGTTACTATACATGGTATTGACCAAATTCTTACCCCATTTTAGAAACTGCAAACTTCATTTAATTCCTTGGGGGTATATGGAGCTGCTTCAATTTTACAGGAGTAAAAGGAAGATGAGAATTCTGCCTTCAGTGCTCATCTGTTCTGTATAAGCTCCCTGAACTTGCAGAAAAGGGTTTTAAATGAACATTCAGGTAACTGCTATTGACCTTGTTAAGACAGATAATTACCGTTGTTGTTGTTACTATTTCTTATTGTTTTTTGAGTAAATAGAGTTAAACTGAGGAGAATGTGGTCACATGTTCTTTTAGGCTACTGACTTCAGAAAACCTGGTGAGTGGATTAAGGCAGAGTAAGCAAGCAGAGCGCTAGGGGGAATTCAAGGTCAGGTCTGTTTTGATGAATTCATCTTGGTTCCTTCAGTCATCCTCACTGTGGGTGGTAATTGTCTGAGCTCCTCAAAGTGTTTACAGTTGAAGTCATCTTAAGACAGGTGGATTTACTTTGAGTCCTGCCAATTTCATATTTATTTTCCTTGAATTCCACCATAGTCCAAATTGTCCTGCTGTTGCCTTATGAAGAGAGATAGTTGCCAGAAACCTCCCCTTCCAGTATCTCTGTTGGAGATTTCCTACATTTAAAAGGTGTTGCATATTGACTCCTGGGTTGTTTACTAAAAAAACTCAAAACCGACAACCACAAACCAAAAACAAATAAACAAGCTCAAACAGAAAAAACCCCTGGCAAACCCCAAACGTTTTGGCTTATCTGTATAGGGTAGTTTTCATGTGGGGAATCAAATCTCTCAAACAAGATAATTAGTCACTATTCAGTAATGATTGTAGTCTGCCTTGCAGCGGCAGCTTTACCTGTGTTAGGTGAGACTTTCCAGACTGTGAAGAATGTGGTTCTACAGGACACTTAAGTAGGACCATGATTCATTGGTAGTGATGAACTACCTGCTAAACATCTCCTAATTGCTTTAATTACATACAGAAGACATGATCACTTCTTCAGCTGCAGTTTCTACCATCTCTCCAGCCTGTCCGTGGTCTCCTGTCAGCCCATTGTTCTTACCTCTGTGGGTTGAGCCCTGGGCCCAGGCAATTACTAAGTGCACTGGGAGAGCACACAGACACAAACTTCATACCCAGCTATACCACATCTATAACCACAGGGTAAACTTGAATTCAATCCCTCTGTCACATTTATAACTTGAATTTCAAAGCCCTTGCCACATTAGAAAGAAAGTGCTTATTACAGGATTTCTGGTAGTTTCTTAGGGCTGCATTATGGCTTCTCTGATGGGGTTTATGTAGACAAAAGAAATGATGAGCAGCTCTGCAAGGGACTATTTTGATACAGTTGGGAATTTTAGCTGTCTTTGTATTAAAATTTGGAGATGGCTCCTACACATTCTTCTCACTGCCTAGAAGTTAGGCAAAGAAGAGAAAGGCAGTTAAGCTTTAGAGAAGAATAAGGACAATAAAAAAACCAAACACGCAGAGATTACAAAAGAAGCGAAACACCATTTGAGAGAAAATGAAAACAGTTGGTACATGACTTGAAGGCATTTAAGTTTCTCAACTGGTTGCACGCGTAGACAGCTTTGACACAAATATTTGCATGCTTAGATTTATAACAAAATGTACCCAAGAGGGTGACAGGCGTTACTGTAGACTTGGGGACTGAGGTAACCCAGCCAAAATAGCAGAAATACAAGGCATTCTGGGAGCACATGTGCAGAGCTGTGCTTACCCACTTTCCCGTCTACACAGAAACATTCTCACATGTAATTCAGGTGTGTGTGCCCTGGTAGATACCCAAGTACGTCACACTTTAGATTATATATATATATATATAGACACCTATATATATACACCTATATATATATATACACACACATATATATACCTATATGTATGTATGATTATGCATATAGGTACTTATGCATTTATTGTACAGATATATTCACATGTTCTGTGTCTGACATTGGTGTATGTGCCAAAATGTGTCCCTTTTGGATCTGGAACACCTCTTATTGTGTGGCAGGGACAGCAGTGGCCACCAGGATTCAGCCACAGCTGCGCTGGTGTTCCTCTTTCACCAAATACTACCCAAGGGGGAGCAATGTTGCCATGCTTTTCTGTCTTCAAGCATGAAAAATCCCCCCACTTTCTGCTGGGGCTGGGGTCAGCTGAGAGTCATCAACTGGGAAATTCGGAATAGCATGTATATTTTAATGAAATTCAAAATAACTTAAACCCTTAGAACAAGCAGGGCAGAAAGTGGCTTTATATATTGGATGTGTACGTGATCTATGGCTTGCAGCACACGGGTGTCTGCAGGATGAGGAGGCTCGGAAAAGCTGGCGCTGGGTTGGAGGCGGGCCAGGCACCCGGTGCCGCTGCCGCGGCCTGGGGGAGTGTTTGCGTCTGGGGGCTTGGCACAGCCCCACGGCCAGGGCTGTGCCAGACACAAAGCACAGCTCCACTTTCAGCCTCCCCAGCCACCGAGCTTTCTAAATCTGGAGTTTTGTTTCAGGGCTGCCTCTTGTAATGATGGGAAGATCATCTGCTGTGGTTTATGCATGTTTTTCTATGACACAGAAAAGGATTTTTGTAATTCTGTAGATTGTTTCTGTTTCTCTTTTTGTTCTGGTCTTTTGGCTTCTTCTCTTGTTTGTTTGCTTCTCTTTTAAAAACGTTTTTCTGTACATACCTCTCTTTTTCCTTTCATGCTTTTTTATTTTGTCTTTTCTTCCTTTGCCTTGCTACTGTAAGGGTTGAAATGAGTGAGAATCCTAATACTTACACCCTAAATTTGAGGTCACTTAGTAAAATATTTACTGAGCCTCAGGGTCTGGTCTGTTAAAAAATTTCCCTATCATGAGAAGGACTTAAAGCACAGATGTCAGTATGATGTTTATTAAACTTGCTCTTGAAAAAATTAAGATCAATGTAAATATTAGTCACCTACAGCCTAAGTTTGGCTGGCAATTTATTTCATGAAAAGTTACCTTAAAAGAAAGTTGGGTTGATTTCATCTCACCTTGCTTAAATCATCTACTGTGTAGATGTTTACTCCAATCTTGTCCCCACAGCCTCCTTTTATGGCTAACGCAGCAAGTAGGCACATTCTTCCTGAGATTTATTAGGCCGATTTCAGACTAAGAAATTGCACCCTAGAAGATCTTGACTATTGCTTTACTTCCTTTAAGATGACTTTTGTTCCTAAATATTATAGCTGCACCAAACAGAAATTGAAGGACATCAGTAGTTTGAAATCCAATCGTTAAAAATGAATCATAAAATAGACTTCAAAAATCTGCATTGATCTGATTACCCTCATGTAGTTTGATTATTTAACACTTGCTTACAATAAATTCTAAATTGTCTTTTTGGGTTCCAACATCAGCTACAGAAAGATATCATCTTTCTCTTAACTCTTTCTCGTGGTAAAGAAATATATTTGGGTTCATTATGCTCACTGAAAAAAAAACTCCAACCTTTCAAGACTCAGTTTCCTGTCATTTAGATTCACTTACTTATTAGAAATCTTAATTGAATAATTGTTTACTGTGATTTATATTTGTCGATGTTTGTCTAGTTAACTTTTAACTCTTAGTAGAACAAGCTCCTGAAACCTCTCACTGAAAACACAGTAGGTTATATCAAGGGGTGTGATCATCAATAGCAGTTTCTAACCAGCAGTTAGACCAACATCTGTCAGGAACCATCCATTTCCTTTTTTGCTTGACATTCTTGCTGCTGAATGAAATTCTTGTATAAATAAAATCCATACCTTTTTTTCAAGTTTATGAAACCACCTCCTAAGGAAGACATGTAAATCAGCAAAATAACTCACCAAAGAAAAAAAGAGATTTAAACTCAAATGCTCCAACATATATATGCATAAGAAAACCTCTGCTCATGATTGGAGCTGAGAACATTTTGGTTCCTATAATAGACTAAAACTATTAAACTTTCTTCAAAGCTTAAAAAAATTCTGTCTTTTTCCAAGCATGTCACAAATGGTCTCTGCTGTGGCCCTGTATTTGGCCACACTGAACTGATGGTGCCTGCTGTTGGCCAGTTCCAGTCAAGCTCTAACAATGGAATGAGAAGGGGCTGTCACATGGTGACACGCTGGGGACAACCCCCAGCCCGCGGTGGCAGACAGCTCCGGTGACAGCCATGGCTGCAGTGCGGGATGCAGGCAAGGAGAGCTTTTGGCTCACGGTCCCTGAGGTGGAAATTTAATGTCCTTCAGCAGCACCCCTCTGTGAGATGCTAAAGACCCCCTGATTATGAGAGCTGGTTGAAAATTTTCCAGTGGAATGCTTCTCTGTTGGAAAATGCTGATTGTACAGAATTGAAACATTTCAGAGGAACATGTTGATTCCATTGAAAGTTTCAATGGAAAGCAGGCAGGCAGGCTGTCCAGGAAGCCTGTGCTCCTGGTCGCATGCCAGCCTGGGCTCCCCTGGCTCCCCACTCCCCATGCAGCTGCTCCTTCAGCTTCCTGACACCCCGACCAGGCCTCTGCCTCAGCAGTGGGGTAGCTGGGGGGAGGGAAACATTAACCGAGGGGGCTCTAGTCCCCTCACAATCACTTCTTTCCACAGAAGAAAAAGTCTGTTTCTGGGCTGATCTACCAGCAAGGTGATACTGACAGTATTTGCTTTCTTTTTGCTTGCACATCACATATGACAAATATGATCCTAGGCAGAAAGTATATTCAGTATATTCACACTGAATGATGC
Source organism: Picathartes gymnocephalus (assembly GCA_013390045.1). Taxonomy (NCBI): domain Eukaryota; kingdom Metazoa; phylum Chordata; class Aves; order Passeriformes; family Picathartidae; genus Picathartes; species Picathartes gymnocephalus. Next base: position 49,110 of record WEKY01002669.1, read on the forward strand.
AGCTGTTAGTGCCTGAAGCATTTATTCCTTATGATAAGCACCAAAAAAGGACATATTCACTGTGCAGATTGTCATGGTGTTTAAAACAATTCACGTTTTATCTCTGGACATACACAGAGTTGTCCCAGTAGAAACCCACCAAACAAAAGAGATATCTGTAAAAATGTGTATATGTATGTATCTGTGTGTGTGTGTGTGTGTGTGTGTGTATACATGTGCATATATGTGTGTGTATATATATGTATTCACACACTGTGTTTATTTATTTATTTATTATATATTTATTGTCAAATTTGCTCTGGTGAGCATAACTAACCTCATTTTTTCTCATCCAGCCTAGAAACCAGATTTAGGGGGAAAAGAAAAACTGATTAGAAATGTCGTTTACATATTTTAATAGACACCATAGGAATTTCTAAGCCCAGCTAAAAGAACATACATTTTGGTTAATATGCCTGCTGACTTAAGCTTTGTTGTTATGGCCATAACTTGAGCTTAGGATTGTGTTTTAGGCCATGTATGGTATGACAGGCACCTGTAGAAATCTGTTGTCTTATCACTGCTCACATATATCTTAAACTGTGTCTTCATGTAGGTTCTATTGGTATGTGCAGCTAATTATCTCATTACATCCATACAGTCTGTAAAACTACTAACATGGAATTAATCATTTCTGAAGTATTTTGGGTGATTTGGATTAAACAAACAAACAAAAACCTAATGTGTATTCTGCATCTTACCACCTGTGGAAAAATACACAAGCTAGAAGTTTTTATGTGCATATGCTTATAAGTTTTGACTTGCATTGAGGTGTCACACTGCTGATCATTTCTGTGCTATTTCCTCAAATTTGGGAGGTGGCACACTTACAGTATATCCAATCAGTGAATCAATAAATAACAAAACCTGCATAGTAAGAAAAGTTTAACAAATAAGTGCTCATAATGAAAGTCAGTGTTGTGGGCTTTTTCTCCATGGTTTCACTGGCAGTTGTGCTTTTGATCTGGGAGCTGTTAGGAGCTGTTGCACCACAGATGAAAGGAGTTAGAAAATTCCATATCATAATGTAGTTAGATCAGTAATTCATGGAGCAGGTAATTCACAATGACTTGCTGGTCCTTTGATTGCAAACGGTTTATGACTATTAGCAGTTTCCCCTTTCAAATTTGTATGCTTCCATACTTCCTTTCTGACCTCTTTTTCATCATTTATAGTCCAATTTGGTAGTGAAAAAACATAACTGGTGCTCAAGTGCATGGCTGTCATTCAAACCTCATTGCGTTAGTGAGCAGTTTGACATTTGTGACTATGAAAAAAAAAACATTAAGCAGGTGTACAGAACACTAACCAGGTCCCTGGAACAATGCTTTATGGGATTCACAACTTGCCTCTAGGCTATAAACCTGATTCAGCCTGAGTTTTCAAGGTAGATTTAATCTCGATATTTACACTCCAAATGTATCGTACATTAGAACAAAGTTGCAATATAAACCATACAAACACATTTTAGATGGAAAGTCACAGGAAGAGAAGTGTTACTTCAGGAGATTTGCAATGATGTGTTCTTTGGGGTTTGACAATTATCTGTCCTCAGTCTGTAAAATCAAGGGCTGAATCTTCAGCCTCAGTAAATTGGCTTGCTCAGAGGGGTCCTGGCTCTAAAAATTTCTTGCTACTCTTCTAAGGCAGTAAGGTTCAAATTAAAACAAACACGAAAAAATGCTATTTAATCACTTTCAACATAGTCATCTGCCGTACAGGTGTGCACATATCACATTTTATTTCAGTTATACTTACCAGGTTTCTGCGAAGTGATGTTGCGGCTTTACAAAGGTAGAGAGATTTCTACAAGTTGGATGAATAACATCAGGTAAATAATGTTAAAAGGAGTTACTGTTTTGTCTCTAAAGTACTAACATAATGTTGAAATTGCTAAAAAAGGCCCCCGGAAAGAACACTGTAAACATTTGAGTAGTCAGGAGGAATAAGAACTGTGATTCTGAGAACTAAACAGTTCTTTAAGGTGTTCAATTAAAGTAATATTTTTCTATATATGAATATAAAAACCATGCCAAAGTTCTTCCATGGAATCCCTCCCAGCTTCCAGTAGGCAGTAGGTAAGGGACTTCCTTTGCCAGAGGGCATCCGGATCACAGTGCTTAGTAACCATTGATAGACATATCCTTCGTGAATTAGTCTAATCTCCTTTTGAACCCTGTTATACTTTTGGCTTCTGCAGCATCCTGTGGTAAGGAGTTCCATGATTTAATTGTACATTGTAATGAAAAGTGCTTCCTCTTGTTTGCCTGAAAATTGCTGCTCAAAGTTTTGAGTGGGAGCACTCGCCTACTGTATCTTCTCTCTTTTGTTTAGAAGACAGAGCTGGTTAGTCTGCTTACAGTCTTATCCTTTTGTTTCTTATGATAAAAAAAATCCATAGCTAACAGAGAGTAGAGAATGACATTTTGAGACTGCTTCAGTACCAATGCATATGTACCAAATAGCAGAATACACAGGTAATTCAATTGTGAATACTTTATTTTGATATTGTACCTGGGGTTGGTATGACACTTGTGAATTTTGAAAGCAGGAGTAACATAGGAAGGCTCTGAAAAGTGTTTTCAACACATGAGCACACACACGTGCATGTACATTATCAGACAGTTTCTAAAGCGATGTGTGATCATGCCCTTTGTATAGCACCTTTTTACAGAAATGTAGAAAGGTTTTGTGGGCAAAATGTGGCAAATTCATGGCAAGTGTGGAAAAGACCACGCAGTAAAACTGTTTGAAAAGTCAGCACGGGCAGCAGCTTGTGAGCAATAGCAGCAAAAAGAAAGTGGACATTTGCATACTTCTCACCTTCTCTTTTGCTTTGGACAGGGTTGCCAGGGGGTGTCCACGCCCTGTTTGAAATGGCTGACACGAGGACAGTCCCACATCAGCAGCTGAAATTGTAAGATGACTTGCATATTTTGTTGCTTGTGTCATGCTCTGAATTTAGTTTTGCCTTTTTTGCTTCTTGGAAAACATGACAAAAGTTTTGTTCAACTTTGTGAGGGAAAATAGTATGTTGTTTTAGGATTACACTATATTTTTTAGATCCAGATGAATGCTCCCTGGGTTTGTCATTCTCTCCCTCTGTGAATAAAAAAAAACTTAAGGAGCAAAAAAAAGCAAATACAAGCAAATATATTAAATTTAAAATTAAAAAAAATTTAAATGCACAAAATCTTGATATATTTTTTAGAATAAGTTTCAAATGAAACATGAGGCCTTGCTGAAACATGGCATTTTGATATTTTCTTGGATAAATTATACACAGAGTAGGTTATTTTCCGAACATACATTTTTGCAATGTAAATTATTTTGTCAGAATATTTTTTACTAAAGAATTTTCTCCTTCTCCATCCAGGTATTTTTTCCCACTCCCTTTGCTATTTTGTTCTTTCCTTTTTCTCTAAGTACCACTAATTTTTGCTCACAGGCCTACAAAAAAAATTCAGACTTGACTCTTGGTCTTTCCATGTCAAAGCCTTGTTGGACAAGCTGGACGTAGCTCAGTAGGCACAGAACAAAACTTTTTTTCTAACTTGAGAGGAAAATAAACCCCACATTTCTTTTATTCTTTTTTTGATCTCCTGACTTGATTTCCTGTTTAAGAGGGCATAAGCCCACTCACTGTTATTGCTGGAAGACCTTGAAATAATATTTGTAAATACATTTCCTAGCATAGCAAGACCCTATTCCTTACTAACCTTTGAGGCAATTCTGCAGAAGAGTAAAAGGATGAATAATTTTAGAGAGACCTTGGTGCTTTAGGCCTCACTCTACATTAAACCAGTTTTGGGGGGCTGAGGATGGTGAGTCATAATTGAAATAGCTGAGTAGTGAGCTGCACAAATGGTTTGGGGTTCCTTTTCTGTCCAAATTAACTCTTTTAGGTGGTGAAATGTCTGATAAATTCCAGCTATCCAAAGGGCCATAGGTTACTGACAAAGTACAGTTAAAATTTGTCTTTGGGTAAGAAAGAAGTCATCTTCAGGATGTATATGAGTGACATTCTATAGAGTTTACTTACTATTTATGCTATTTTATTGGATATTTTCTGGATTTTCTTCTAACAGAAAGGAAAGTTGAGGTTTTCAATGAATTATAGTTCAATGAATTAAAATCAAATTATTATAGCCTCACTAACAGAAAAATAAGTAAAAATCAAAATAAAAACATTGTTATTCTTCTTTTTCCTGCTAGCCTATTCTCCAGCTTTAAATGGTTTTGCAGATTTGATGATGAATGTATTGACAAATGTCTTCGAATCTGAATCTACAGTTTTAGAGGTGAGAAAGAGCAGACTCTTCTCAAAAAAAAAAACCAAACAACCCAAAACCCTAAACTTGAGAGGTGATGCTATTAGGAGTTTAGCTTACAAAGGTTTTGAGGCATTTTTAAGATTTCAACTTGAAAAAAAAACCCCACAGTGTTTCAGCAAAATACCTGATTTGAGATTGTAGTATGAAGACTACCAAGACTGTTATAAAATGGGAGTTGAAACAAAAGGTAAACAGACCTTCTTCCTAGGTACAGGAAACATTTACTTGGTTTACCAAAGCAGCTCTTGGAAATTGTTGAGAAAAAAAATGCCCTGTAGATTAGCAAGATTAAAGAAAACAGTTTCATAAACATAGATTTATTTTTTTGTTGTTGCTGTGCAGGGTAAAAAACCCCAGAAGGATTAGTCTTCTGTTCAGAATATTTGGCTGTTTCTTGCAGGTGTTTGGTTTCGAAAATGTTTAGGCAGAACACCAATAATTTGGTTTATAGATTACAGTGTTGCCCAGTTTCCTGCATGTTATTACAATGTGGAACAATACCATTAAACCACCCCACATCTGCTATGTACCTTTTCTGGTTTTGGGTTTTTTTCATTTTTAGACTGTGTGTCTCTTCACAAAACATTTAAGTGTGTCTTGGTCAGTCCTCAGCTGTTTACCCAAGTAGTTACAGGACATATCTTTCAAGATAGCTTACAGGCACATCACATTTCACCTTCCTGAAGGGGAAGAGGCCAGGAAACCTAATTTTGAAGGTCAGCATTGCCAAAGCTTTCTGATTTCCATAAAGATGCCAGACAGTGACATCATATCTACTGTGCATTCCTATGCTTTATGGCTGGAACTTCATTGCATGATGGAAATGTTGCAGGAGACTGATCTTGACTTTCACCAGTGCTGTACTGGGCAAAAGTAACAAATGGTTTCATTGCAGAAGCCTGTGGAACAATATTTGTAGTCATGGTTGTAGCTGGAGCCAACAACAGAGGCACTGAACCAGAACCTACATAGAACCCAAACCTTGCCAAGGTCACATGTTATTTTATTTATTTGTTTTAACTTGACTAAGTAGGGTTTTGATCATTTAACCATGGCCCCTGTTCATAAGAGTCCTATGGGCTTGTGAGAAAACAACTCTTTGGTGTTTTTAAATATGATTTCAATTAAATATTGTTACTCAGAACAAATGTTTTCACCTACCACATCATGTAACTGCAATCTGTGCTTTTGCTTTCAAGTCCGTTATAGTGAACACAGGTTAAATGACCACATAAAATAATTAAGAGTGGCCTTGTGTAAAAAGCAAATACATTCAGAAATAAGACTGAAAAATCCTAATCTCTAGTGTACTTAACCAAAACAGCATTCTGTTGGCCAAATTCTAAAATACTGGCTTTTGAACCATGACTGTAATAAGCTTCACTAGAATTGAATACAGGCCTTTTGCTGCAGGGATACATTCTCAACTGAAGAGTGCATGTTGGAAGTGATTTTTAGTGTTTTTAATTATATCACAGCAAGTACTGTAACGAGTGGATACATTATTTTTTCTGTTCCATTTCTCAGCCGTCCATTCTGTATAAAGATGTGGCTGTGTTCTGCTCAACACCTGACACATGCTTCTCAAAAATGGCTCCATTTCAAACGTAAGTGAAGTGATCCCTGCACAGAAGGCCTAATGTACAAAATTATTGAACCCTCATGTTTCTGATGGAAGTCAGGGTGAGTTGTTGCTTAAAAACCCTTTCTGGACATTGCCACCTTATAGTGGCAATTGTTTGGGTAAAAAAAGGCTATATGGCACATATATGTTATCCCATTTTTATTCTTTATGCTGAATCACAGTGAAAGTCCTATAGAAAAAGAAAAAAGGAATGAAAAACAAGGAATAGTGCAACTTGTAAAATAAAGCTTTTGCTAAGTACTCTCAGTCTTCTCAGCTTTATAAGAAAAGCTGCCATGAGCCATCTTTTAAATAACTTTAGGAAATATTACATTACAAAGTTACAAACATATATAAATGCCCACTAAATGTTATGTCAAACTTAAGGGTCTGACCTTTTTAACCTCAAAACTACAGACCTTTTAACCAGCTTATGTTCATAAAAGAAATATTGATAGACCCTTAATTCTTGTGAATCCAGTGATTACCGGCATAAAGAAAAGAAATAAAGCATTCTGCAATACGTTACAATAAATCTACAGACAACATAGTTTACAGATTTGTAAGTTTTAGATTGTCATGATAGTTTTCTTTGTTTATCAACAACATTAAAAAACCCCCAAAAAACAGTAAGTAAACCTGGAATACCACAAACCAATCAATAAAGTTTAAAAGTTCCAGTGAAGCTAACCTATAACAGGTCCTTGTTTGGAGAACATGCTCAAGAAACACATGTGCCTTTAAGAGGTCTTGAAAGAATTTACACCCATGGACCATTACCATTTCCAAACACCCTGCAGCTTTACCAGCCCAACATGTGCTGACTGTATATCACCATGACCCTTTCACTAAAGCTCTTTTGACTGGAGTGCTTTTAATACCCACTTTCTCAGCTGAGCTCAGGAGTGATTTGTTTTACATGCCACATTAATCCTTTCCACATTTTCTGGATGAGGCAACCACAATTCCACTTGTGAGGTGTTTCTAAAACATAGTTATAGGAATAAAGCAGCAGGGTCCCAGACTTGACAACTTCCCTTCGGGCAGCTGACAAAGTGGGCTATCGTGGCTGGTGTGGGGGCTAGCACTTGTGCCCGGCAGTGAGGGTGGCCTGCTCTCCATGGTTAGTCTGAGGCCCAATTATTGTTGGCAATTCAGCCACAATTAAAACCCTGTAGGGATCTACATAGATTTAATGTCCAATGAATGCTGATGCAGATTAATAAAATGCAGCTCGTCTTTTATAAGCTTAAGATGAAATGCAACAGAGAGAAACAGAACTGAAAGTATAAATCGCAGCTCCGTAAAACCCAAGAAGTTTATGCCTCACACCTAGGTGATTGGAGGAAAAGAGCGTTTTATAAATGGGCAATTAGTGTTCAGTGTACTGGCTTTTATTATGTGGTAATTTTACAGTTTTCACTTTAAAGACACCCCCAAAAAAATCAAAGGCCAAATGAATTTCTGTTGTATGCATTTATGAGCTTTCTGCATTAATAATGTTAGCTCAATGTTACTAATGTAGGGGTATGAAAATTTAGTGTTGTCAACAAGGCTAACAGAGTGGACCAACCAATTATAAAACTGTTTTTACATGTCAGCGCTGTGCACATTTTATTAACAGGTTAGTATTATACTCCATTTTTTATGCATTAAATCGAACTGTACAAGTAACTGCAGGACAAAAATTATGTTTCTACGCAATTTAATTTATTGCTCTTCCCCCATAAATTTTACTTACAAGTTCAATGGTCTGAGCTGAACTATAAATTAGAGTGAGGTGAGTCTTACATATAACTTGATTTACTCTGGTAATTTCTGAAGGAAGTATCTGAATTTGCATGCCTGTCTACAATTGTCTTTACAGCAAGATGAAGGAACAGTATAAAAAAGCAGTGGCTGATCAAGAGTTTTCTGTTAAAGGCTTTTATGCTCTCACATGAGGCTGTTCAACAAAACTTCAAATAAAAATAGTAGCTTCATGAGCCATTCATCCTGTGTGGCAGGTGTCACCAGATGGTGCCATTTCAATCTTCCACATTTTTTTTTTCCTTTTTTTTTTTTAAGCATTTAAATAAATATTCGCTCCTAGAATGATATACTATTTTTTTTAATTTGTGTTATTAGAGTTTTGTGTGAAGGGAGCTGTGTTATTGGAAGGTGAGGTTGCTATTTACTTTGATCTTGTACTAAAATCTGTTCTTCAGGTGGAATTGTTGCTTGTAATCCCAATTTTACTGATGAGCTGAGACTCTTTAACAAGTGAATTACTTGCATGCTGTTTGATTCTCTCTGTTTCATTACTTATTTATATGTCTAAATAAACCAAGTTATACTTAGAATATAACCAGAGGCCACATATTCAATTTCCCTGATCTGTGAAGACACTTGCAATTTCTCTGCAGGGGGACAAAAAAGATGTCTACACAAATTCTCTTTCTTTAATTTGCAATGAGATATTGATCTTATAAGATATGCTAATTTTAAGGTATGCTAATTACCTGCAGCTGGATGGTGGGAGCACCCAGCTTTTTTACAGATCTCCTGGGCATCAAGGAGAACCTCTCTGCCAGCTTTGCCAGCTGTACATTAAGACCTTGCTGACTACACGTTTCTGGGTTTTCCCCTTTTCTGACTACATGCTGGTAGAGAGCTCAGAAGCACAGAAACATCAGCACGTCTTCTTCACCTTTTCTTTTTGAGAAAGTATTACAGGTGTAGAAGCTCTGACCTAGAACTCACCCTTCCCGCCTTCATCTGGGTGGCTATTTCAAATAATTCTCAAAGCTCTTGGGCAAGGAGAAGTAAGACTGAGCCACTGTTTGTTGTCAGTAGGATACAGGGAGTGATGTGAAGTATTCGAGAAATAAATTTTACTGCCATTGAGGAGGTGTTGGATCTAGTGAAGAAGTGAGAACGCACCATTTGTGACACAATGCTCATCATTTCCCCAGCACATGGACCATATTCCAGTATCACATGTGACCTGAGCGTGGACACTCCCTCCAGCAGAGCAAAGCTGATATGTTGTATCAAAAGCCCAGGAACATTCTGAGTCTTTCTACCTTGTGTCTGAAGCTTATTCTAATGCTCTGCGTTTAGGGAGACTGCATGGGTAGCAGGAGTCTTCACTCCAAAAGGAAAAGGACCACCTTCCATGGAATAACCAGTCAGCTGAATATTGCCAGTCATGCAGCAACCCCATTTCATAGAATTAAAGAATCATGGAGTCATAGTTTGGGTTGGAAGGGATATTAAAGATCATCTAGTTCCAACCTCCCTGCTTTCACTGGACCAAGGTGTTTCAGAGCCCCATCCAACCTGGCCTTGAACACTTCCAGGGATGGGGCATCCATAACTTCTCTGGAAAACCTGTTCCAGTGCCTCACCACCCTCACAGTAAAGAATTTCTTCTAAGTATCTAATCTAAATCTACTCTCTTTCAGTTTAAAGCCATTCCCTCTTCTCCTGTCACTGCTTGTAAATAGTCTCGCTCTAGCTTTGATGTAGGCTCTCTTCATGTATTGGAAGGCAGTTAGGTCACCCCAAATCTGTTTTTTTTCCAGGCAGAACAAAATCTATTTTTCCCAGCCTTTCCTCACAGGAGAGGTGCTCCATCTCTGTAATTAACTTGGTGGCCATAAGTTTCCTGAAGGGTAACCTCAGTGGTACCTTCCAAAGACTCAACTCTTCCCAAATAGAAAAACAGAGAAGTTCTGGCAATGATTCCTGTGGGAACAGAATAGACTGCATTGCCCTTGGATCACCATGCTCCTTTACAGCTGTACCTGTGCTGCCCTGGACTTCCTCTGGCAGGCTCCAGGCAGACTGGCAGAGCTCTGCAGGACATCACCACTGTGCACCGATATTCTCTCCAAGCCAGTGCAGCTCTGGTCATAGGGCTCTGTGTCCACACTGGCCAGCCTTGCTCACTTGCTCAGCTTGCACAGAGCACGGAGCTGACACAGCATCAGTCTGCCTGCTCTTGGAGCTGCCTGCTTCAACATGACCTTGGCTCCTCCTGCCAGAGCACAGGCACTGCCCTCAGCCCTAAAGGGTTGGTGTGCACTCGTTTGACCACTCTACCTTTTCCCATATCTGTACCTTTGGCTCGTGAATAATTTTATTTTCTGGATTTTCACTGACTTTTCTTTCTTTTTATTAAAGAGTCTCCCTTCCATAAAAAAACCCCAATTTTATACATATTGAGGGGAACAGCCCCCCACACTCCTCCCAGTAGGTCCAACCTATTAAAATTATTTGTAGCCACCTATACATGGTAACATCACTTACTGTCTGTCACAGAAATTAGTCACAGAAAATTCTGGGCTGTAAATACTATCCAGACAAATAGCTTTTCAAGATGATAGTCTAGATTGAAGAGAAGAAAACTTTTGCTTCTTTTAGCAAGGCAACTTCCTAAAGTTTTGAGTGTATGTGTTTTTTTTTTTTTAATATCCACCCAAAATGGGAACATTTTATCAAACAATTTGTTTTGTAGAGCAAACAGAAATATATCTTTATCTGCTCATCTTTGAAAATTATTACTTATAGGCATGGATTGCTTTTCTTTTTATTGTTTTCAGTAGCCATTTAAATAGAGTTTTCTGATTACTTGTACCTCAGGATACAGATTTTGATTGTAAAAAAGACAACATGAAAATAACAATCACTTAGCTTTTTAGAAACCTCAGATAGATTTTGATCACGTTTAAGATCACATACTTGCAAAATTCCTTTATATGCCAATTCAAAAATCAACTCATCTGTGTTTTGTGTTGGTATATAATCTGAGCCACAAAAATTGCCTACTTCTCTTTTGCCTTTGGGCAATTTTTCAATCTTAGCTAAACCAAGTCCATAATGTACGCCTGCTGGCCAACATTCCAGGTAAATGAATAGCTTTTAAGGAAAAATTATGCTGTTTTTCAAAAGCTTGACATTTTTAAAATACAAGTCCAGAATTGAAACCTTCAGTAACTTTTCCATGCCTATACATTGCAAGCAGAAAAATGTTGCACAAATGAATACATCTGGGATTATTTGCAAGCTGTTATTTCCCACTAGGGAAAATATTTAGAAATAGGGCTCAATTTTTTTTTTCTGTGCTGCAACTACAAAGAGGCCAGCCATCTTGATGCTTTTCCAGATTTTTTTAATGGTTTTACTGATATTGTATAGTGACTTTACTGCCCTGTTTTGTATGCCCTTATATTCACCAATAGTAAGCATTTATGTTGGGTTTATTCCAGTTTTTAAATCTGTTTTGTGGCATTTATGACCTAAAGCTAATAAGGACATTCAGTATTTTCTTGTAAAATATTGAAAATACCTTTTGCCATGAAAATAAGAGGGAAATGTTTTCAAAATTAAAAAAAAAAAAAAAAAAAAAAAAAAAAAAAAGGGGCTAAAAAAAA